>APFE031513807.1:1942-92838 GCA_000404065.3 Pinus taeda | reverse complement strand
TATATATATATATATTTTTTAAGAAATTGGCTACCTAGTTTCACTTCCCCGGCAATGGCGCCAAAATGTTTGGTCAATTTAGTATGTCCCAAATTTCTATTAAAATGTCAATCCGGGAGTCGTAAACTGATGAAGTGAAGTGCACTGTATGTGCAAGATAACCTTTTTCTTAGTCTTTTGTCGTTTTTGAGTTTTTAGTTTGTTTTTGGGTTTATCTTCTGTGGATTCCCTAGTGTGAGATGACGACATTGAAAATTAAGTATGAATGGTAATGGTGATTTCTACAACGATTTTCCAAACTTAAAAGTTCTCAAAAAGAAGGTTTCCAAATTGACTGTAATGAAATCAATTCTCAAAAGAAGTAAATGTACCAAAACAATGAACTAGTGACAATGGCCCAGTATCCTTACTGTTGTATGAAAAAGAAAATAAAAATTGAACTTAAAGTAACTCAAAGACTGAAAGCAAAGCAAACTAAATCACACTACTTCAACCCATACTCTGACCCTTCACCTTTCAACTCAGTCCAGCTATAGGAAGTAATCATAAACAAGCTGAGTATTATGATATCTAAATTGCAGGAAAGTAAATTGCATAAAAGGAAACTAAGATTTAACTACTCATTCATATTTCAACTCTTGAAAATGACATAAGTAATTCAATCTCTAACTTGTAGGAAAGCAAACTAAATCATACTACAACAAGTAATATTTTGATTCCTTACTAATTGAGTTGCTTGGCTATAGAAAGGAAATCATAAACAGGTAAGTAATATGATGTCTAAATGGCAGAAAATTAATTAAGCAAAACAAAACTTGAAAGAAATGACAATGCTGAAATTAAACTTAGTAAATGAAAATCAGTAGAAAGGACAAGATGATCTCATGTCAGTAGTTATCAAAAATATGTAAATTTGCCCGGGCTGCCTACAAAAACCTGTAAAAGAAACACTGATCAGCTAACAGTTATGAAGAAAACATGAAGGAAATATGGACAATGATGAACATCATAACAGCATAAAATATATACAAGTAATGATTATAAAAACAGTAAACAAAAGCAAGTAAGAAACTATACAAATCTTTGGTGTACAGGGGCCCTCTGTCACCTCGGCCAGCCAACTACTTAGTCACAAATTGGATTCAGGAATGTTGTCTTCTCATATATTGAACTGCAGTAATAAAACAACGAAAAGTACAGTACAGTGGGCTGAAACAACAGTCAAAATTACATCTTAAAGACTAACTATCCAGCGTATATCAACGCGTTATTTATAAGTGAAAATGCTTGTAACTAATTCCTAGATTTTATGCTGCCAAGAGACACGTAAATCTCCACGGCCTGAGATCTAGCGTTATGGTCATTACGGCAGTTGAATCCATGGAGTGGTGGCTGCTTGATTCAGTTCACGGGCTGATCGACAGTTGTGCCAATACCTTCAGGAATGAAGGATCGTGCCACGCAAACCTTCACGTGGGCAAAACAGAGCCGTGCCACCGCAAAATTCCTCATTTGGCCCTTCCTTTGACCGTCGTTGACCATGACTGTTTATGAGTGATTTGGCTTATCTGAGGGGACACACTCCATGTACACGTCACCTGCATCCTGCCCATGTGGCCGGTTTCTCCATTGGACACCTGTAACATAGCCTTTGACAAAATGGCTGCGGAAACTTGGGCTGGCTGCAAAAAGTGACAAGTTTCTGCAGTTGTTTGAACAAAAAATCTAAATCAAACAACAGTCATAAACATAGTTAGGAAACCATTTCATAAGCTCTTTTTAGACTAATATGCAATGATTTGACAGCTGGGTGGATGAAGTAAATGGAAAAAAAAGGCTGAAAGGGTATATAGGGAAGTGCAAATTTGGGACTCAACAATCGTCGAGTGTGAATAACTTGCTATTAGGGCATGCAAGCTCTAAGGTACTAGAAGGGAGTCTTTCAGCCATCTTCCTGGATAATGAGTTGAAGTCGATAGGAAGCGACCGTGTCGAAGGAGGGCCATGATGTATCCCACATCATCGACGCGAGACAAAGGGATGCAAATGATTTCAAATGATATAGAGAATCAAGAGTAAGTGTAACTGCAGAAGGACTAACTCTTGAACATATCAACGACACAACTCCAGAGTTTGGTAGCTTTTGGATCCATGGATCAATGGTCATGATGACATGGCAGAGATCAAATGGAAGGAAAAAATGAACTTCCCAATCCAGGAAGGTCAATGATGAAAAGTAGGATATACCAACCCGACACGAAGCAGAAAGTGTCATGTTCAAGAGTGAGATGCCGACACGACAGATAGAATTTCCAATTTTCCCCCACCATTTCTGGCAAGTACCCTAATTATTTTTTATCCCAAGCTTGAAGGGGATAGCATGTGCTTACACTGTAAGTTCATCCTTCGGACGAATCCAACCTAGTAAGTTTAATGAGCCCTAGGAAGGAGAAGCTCACATACGTCATGGTGATGAATCTAATGTCATTTAATATTTTAACAATTCCGACAAAGGTGTAACTCAATATCTTTTTCATGTTTAGAGAGTTCAAAAAATACATGGAAAAGAAAACTCCACATGGTCCCTTTTCGTACATTTGTGTCTCTAAAGCCCGAAAAGGTAGAAAGCGATACTTGAGAGAACAACTCGACCATTTCAGTCAAGGAATTCCTTTTCATAAATAGTTCATCCCAATCCGAAAAAGGGGTAAATGTATACTAGGTGAACAACGTTTTACTGCCTTTAATGAGTTCAAAACGATAAGAGCTTGGCAATCTTTTCGTGTTTAAAGAGTTAGAAAAGAGCTTGAAAGCGGACCCCCCATTTTATTCTCTTTTACGAGTCAAAATGGAAAAATACTCGGGGATCTTTTCATGTGAGTTTTACGAGTCGAGAAAAGAGTCGAAACGTGACTCCTGTACTATCATTGATAATTTGTCACTTGTCGCTGCACAAAAAGGTAAATGCATTATCTAGTTTCTGAGGCAAAATAGGTCAAAAATACTTCAAAAACCCTAATATTTAATGAAAAATTGAATAAAAGGAGGAAAACTTGTGTGAAGAGCTTTTTACCCACTTGTGCCCTAGTTTTTCTAGCGTAGATTATGAGAGATCTGGGAGGCCATTCATCGAGCCATCAGTTGCATGTAAGAGCCAAGACCTTAAGCTCCATTTTCATGCTTATTTTACCTATTTTTAACCATTTTTTGGATTTTTTGAGGAGGTTTTGTAAAAAAAAAGCCCTCGGTCGGCGTGATTTCCGAGCATAGAATCACGTCGATTGGGGGCTATGAAGAATGTCAAGCACATCATTGGCGCTAATGTTTTTAAAACAGTCGCACCAGTGCCGTGAACAAAAGTTTTCAAGTTTTTTGCCTAATTTTTCCAATCAAATCCAATTTTTTCTAGCCAAAGATGTTTATTGGCTTGATTATATGGTTTTTGTAGGGAAAAAATCATGAAAATGGTGGATTGGAAGGAACACGAGCATGAGGATATTGACACTCAAGAAATGGTTGACCAAAATTGCTTGGATGCTTTGAGGAACTATGGCCTCCTCAAATTCTTACTTAAGCCAGGTCTACAGGCTCAACTCGAATTGCTATGGTATCTGATCAGTCTCTGGGATGTGAATCGGGAAGTTTTCATGATCCGTGAGCAAGAACTGGAGTTGGAAACTTCAAACATTTATTTGATCACAGGACTGTCTTGAAGAGGGGATCTAGTCAATCTATACGGGGCAAGTGTGACCATGCTACTTGCAGAACATTGCCCAGAAGCACTCAAATAAAAAAGTGGCAAGATCGAGACTGTTCAGGATCTTGTGATAAGAGTGTTACTACTGACCATCAACAAAATGGTTGGGGCCCAAGCGCAGCATGAGACCAACAAGTCCAAGTTTCAATATGTTATCGACTATAGGGTGCCCACTATCTTCAACTGGGCGGAAGTTATGAAGGTCAACATGAAGCGCCAACTATTAAAAGCTAAGGCGAGAAACCTGAAGCAGTTTTGCTATGGGTCTGTTCTAATGACGTTCTTCCTGGAGCGGGTTCTATTGTTCGACTACCAGATGGTTGAGGTGGAATTATCGTTGCCACGAGACCCACGGATGATCCGTTGGAGTGCATTGATGCCCAGGATTACCGGGGTCCAATAGATGTCCTATAAGCCAACCTTTTTTCTCGTGGCTACGATGACAGCTGATCGTAGTGGAGGATTGGCCTTACAGCGTTACCGACTTCCACAATGATCCAGATATGTCACTCCCAGAGGGGGAGGATTATGATGATGGAAGTAAAAACAAACAACTTTAATTTTTGATATTTTTTATTGTTTTTGAGATATATGTGTTCATGACATTTTGATTTTATTAATGCAGATGTTGGACCAGAATGCCCTGCCAGGATGTTCCCGATTGTCAGGCGCGTTGCTCGACAGTTTGAGTTCGCTCCTTATCAAGATGGAAGTGATAATTTCTCTCTAGTAGACAAATACATAGATACATTCTCAATATCTGAGGGTTTCTGACAGAATATTGCCCCATTGAGTTGAAGGACGACAAGTTGTGAATCAAGGTTGACAACCAATTCTCGGATGCCAAGATCGATAACTTCTGACAACAATTCGATAACTGCGCTATACTCAACCATGTTATTAGTTGTTCGACCTAGACAAATACCTTGAAGATTAATCAACTCACCATGGGGGTCATAAATAGCCCATGCCACAAATGATAGATTTCGGGTACTACGGCAAGCATCATCAGCGAAACCAATGTGAGGAGACACCGACATCTGCAAAGAAGGAAGAAACATAATAAGCAGGAAAATTGCTTGCAAAACAACCCTCTAAACCACATTGTACAAAAATGAATAACAGACTATTGTACAAAAGTAACCATGCAAGATGACCTAAGCATAGTACTTTTTGAGAGACTCCATGCTCGGACTCGAGTAATCAATCAACACAAATGAAAACCAGAGTTTGACTGTTGACATGACGAATAAGCATCAAGTTGGCCAAATAATAGAGTATAACTCATATAAGGCTATGCCCCCATGTGCCCCTGGGTGAGGGAGGGTTACGAGTCATAAGATGACAACCCCATTGCAAGAATGGGCAATCGATAAAAACTCGGGGAGGGAGAAAAAACCTGAATCTATGAAGAAATAAAGAGATAAAGATGCCCTTAGTGGAGAGATCTTGGCAATATCAGGAGAAACTGACATGTCAATAGGCAGTGAAGAAGAGAACTTCTCGAGACTAATAGACATGACCATTGGGCCAGAACCAAGCCACGGGGATTGAGGATACATGTCGAGAGATGTACTCAGAATAGGATGATCAGAGGATACTGAAGCCGAAGCCGAAACAATTTCCACATAATTAATTTCGGTGGGGCTTAACGGCATATCCTTGCCCCATATACAACAAGATATGGTAAAGGAATGACCCATGGATCAGAATTGACCAAAATCATGTTGACAGAGGCAACATGAGGAGGTGGGAGTGGAAAAATACCCACTAAGGTAGGATCTTTAAAGAGTCCTACCCCCACACTCTCATAAGGAGCACCGGTGTGCTTGACATACAGAACATTGCCATCCGAGGAGGAAGAGGCAAAGAAGGACAGTTGGTCGACTGTGACTATCTTTCCTTAATGGGGAAAACGAATCACATGGAAAAGGGGGGAGGCTACAACATGCATGGCATGGGTCCAACTCCATCCGTGTAGAAGATTGTAGTTAAGATTAGCGTCAATGATCTCTACTTCGACGTGTACTATCTTACCCTCCAAAGTAATGGCAAGGTTGGGAAGGACACCGAATGGTCATGAATCACATCCGTTAAAAGCTTCAAAAGTGTTAGGGGACTAGTTTAGAGTAGGAGAACTAATGACCTTCTAACAAGTAACATACATGATGCAGGTAGAAGCACCTTCATCGATAACGGTCCTATGAATGGTTTTCTCATTTATGATTACCTGAATGAGAAAGGCAATCTGATGAGGTAAACATGGAACGTGGTTTTCCATGTCAAAACATATGAGATTAGAGTTAGTTGGATCAATACCCCCAATAGCCGACAATAACGATTTCCACAGAGAAGGACAGCTTCGACGGACCTCGAGAACAGACATAGTTGATGGCACTTGTGCCAAATCTTCAATAATGTTATAATGTTGAGCAGCTCGAGTGTTGGGATTGTACGAGGTGTGTGACTTTCGTAGCACACCCCGAGAAGGTGGTCGAATGGAAAAATCAGTATTAGGTCGCTCTGTATGGAGAGGGCCAGAACTGGATGGGGCAGTAGAAGAAGAGGTACCTTCCTTTTCTTTCCCTACTTTCGAGGTAGGAGTTTGATAATATTTTGACATGGTAGCCACGCTAATCAGGGTACTCATCATGAATACTTGTGAACCTGACGAAGCGGATGACTGAGGTTGGTGTACCATTTGAGTCGGTTGGGATGGAAAGGGCTCCTTCAGGACAACGGGGGTCCCTTTGAGCAAATGACTAACTTCAAAACATTTGGGGTAATCCTTAGTATAGTGATCCTCCTCACAGATAAGGCATGGATATTTGGGCTTCCATTGGGAAGCATCACCAGCAGACGACTTAGGAGGACCCTGTTTCGGGGCATCGGCTTTACCTTTTCCTTTGCCTTTCTTCTTATCTTTAGAGGATTTATTCGTTGTGGTAGACTAGATAGCATGAACCTCAGAGGTTTTACCAGGGCCAGATGAATTTTAAGAGGAATCATTGGGAGTAGTGTTGGAGACCGACATCTGTTTGGAAGAAGATTTTGCAAGGGTCTGAGTCACTGAACCAATTACTCCATAAATAGGAGATGTAGCTAGAGACTTAGATGATGTTAGATTAGATGATGGTCTGGGCGCATCGAGTAACACATCATATAACGTGTCAGATTGTGAATAGACAAGGTGTAGTTATTGGGTATGCGCGATGGCTTGTTCCTCAGTGACACATCCACCCATAGCAATGTCCACAACAATTTTGTTGACAAATGATTTGGTGAACTACTAGGTCAACATTTGATCAGTAATCTCAAATTTTAATCAGACAACACCTACGTCTCCATTCATGGATGTGATTGGAGATATGGGTCACAATGTCTTGCTTGAGCGACGTTAGTAGATGGGTTCAAGTTTCATAGCGAACCGATAGCTGGAAATGTGTGAGAAAGACCATGACGAGAGTGTTAAAGTCATGAAAGGTATTTCGAGGTAACTTGATATACCACTTGGCTACAACACCTGTAAGAGTTTGTTGGAAAATTGAAAGACAAATGGAATCATCAACATAGGAATTCGAGGAGCACTAGAGGTGATATGTCATCATGTGGGCTTGAGGATCCTCTTTCGCTTTTCCTTCAAACTTTGAACAATCACTTAGAATCATGGACGAAACTGGAGGCCAGTGTGGCGAATGAAGAATCGGGTCATTCGCGAGTTTGGACACATTTGGCAATTCCAGTGTAGCCAAGAATGGTATTGGGTATTAAAAGGCATTTGAGGTCAATAAGCGGGCCCAACTAGCGGGGCCCATCCCTGATGGTAAGGATTTTGTCCCCATAGTATAGGATTTTGTCCACATGGCATTTGATTTTGCCCCTATTGTAGGTTACCTTGCCCGTAGGGAGGATTCTGACCTTGAAAGCCTTGAAACTGTCTCGCCATAGGCTGTTGATAAGCAACATACGGGTTAAAAGGTTGTTGAGCCTGCTGGCCTTGGACATATGGATTTTACACCTGATGTCCCTAAGCATAAGGGTTTTGGACTTGTTTCCCCTGGACGAAAGGGTTTTGCACCTGCTGCCCTTGGACGTAAGTATTCTACACTTGCTTCCCTTGGACATGAGTATTTTGGACTTGCTGTACTTGGACAAAAGGAGGTTGAACCTGTTGCCCTTGGACATAAGGATTTTGCACCTGCTGCTGTAGGACTTGACCCTAGCCTTGCCCTTGCAAGTGTTGACCCTGTTGATATGAGTATAAGAGTTGTTGCTGCCTGGGTTGACCTTGTTGCTACAAGGGCTGACCTTGTGGCTATAAAGGTTATCCATGTGGCTGCAGAGGTTGACCTTGCGAAGGCATAGGCTGGGAGGAATGTGACACATACTACACTTGTGGCTGCATGGTTTGCTGCAATTGTTGCGAGGGTTTCCCCTGCGGTTGTTTTAGTTGTTCTTGCTGCGGCATCATCTGGCCTTGCTACTGCATGGATGGCCCTTGCTGCAATGAAGGTTGCCCTTGCTACTGCATGGATGGCCCTTGCTGCAATGAAGGTTTCCCTTACTACTGCATGGATGGCCCTTGCTGCAACGAAGGTTTCTCTTGCTGTTGCAAAGGTACTTGAATAGTTCCCTAAATGAGACCTTGAAAGTTCCTGAACTGTATCTGGCCATAACCACCAGGCGTGGCGGATGGACCAGGCTAGACATAAGGTCCAGGTTGAGGGATGTAGGGCATATTAACCATCTTGTGAACCATATGGAACATAAGTAGGTTGGTACTGAACCTGAGCCATATTAGGCTGCTGGTACCAAAGGTTACTTGACCCAGACGAACCAATAGGATTCGGTTGATGGTACTGGACATTGTTCGATCTAGCATGACCAACAGGGTTTAAAATGGCACCCAAAGAGGGCTATTACATTCTAACCATGTCAGCTTGTGAGCTGATAATATTGGTTGTACCAGACATCATAGACACATTTGGACTTTTCCCCTCAGGCGGTGGCACAACCTATCCACTTACCGGGGGGATCGAAGAACTGACAAAGACATGACTCAAGATTGTCGATTGAACCAGACGGTTTGCTTGGACCGATGAGACAAGAGGATTTGGAATGGTGGGTTGCATCGGGACTGAAGTAACTGCAGAAATCACCGTCTGTTGGGAGGTCAAGTTCTGAATGGACGAACCTGTGGTAGGCATAGCGCCAGATGCCCAGATAGGGTTGTGATATAGTGAGGAGGCAGTAGGTGTGCCTGAAACCAACTAAGCTAAAGTCACATAATTACGCGGTAACTTAGGATGAACACTAGTCGAAATGCTTCCCTTGTAAGGGAAACCTTTAGGAGGGAAAGGATATTCCTGTTCCTCGACTGTGCGTGGAGTTGAAACCTCCTAGTGACCTGGAGAGGAGACTCGGATTTCACCCTCTGATTCCATGGGTGAAGACATACGACGATGGATAACCGAAGATGTTCAAGGGGATAATTCCAAAGGAATGTCTGACTAATCGTACGGACTGTACAGACGTTGAGGTGATATCACAACAGGATTGAACAAAGGATTTAGAGGATAAACAACCAGTCCAAGCTGACCTTCAGAAGTCAACGAACTCTCGGGAGTCTGGATAGGATTATCCTGAGATTTTGGGCCAATGTCAGAAAGTGACCTAGTATCTGAAGGGAGAGGACGAGATGACAAAGATTGAATACTCAGAACAATTCCAATCTCAATACCTTGGTCCTCAAGTGGTTGTTGCAATTCAAGAAAAGGATCCTCAGACAATCTTTCAGACAAAGGAGAGGAAGAGTAACTGGGCGAACCAGTTGGTTCAGCCACGATGATTTTGTCTCGAATAACCAGAAGAGAGGTTTATATAGCTTGGATGGATGGGATATGGTTCCTCTCATCATTGGAGAAGGTCTTATCTCTTGAGCTTGTTCCATCCTAATAGGGGAAAGGAGCCCAAACTGACTTCCTTGGCTCCATCCAGCCCAACCGTCTACCAGAATTTTATTACGAAGATTTTAGAGCTGGAAGCTTTGACTCCATATTTAAAAAGCTTGCCAAAAGAGGATCAACACAATTGGAAAAGGGATCAGTCGTTCCGTACAATGCTAGGGCTAGTTTTAATCTCTGCAAATTGACATGAAGAGGAAACTAGTCAGTAGCACAAGTCTTGTAAACTAGGATAAAAGGAAGATTCTTGGGAAATGATGTAAAGGGGAGTTATTTTGCTCATAAAGAGGGACATACTGGGAGTTTTTTTAGGATGGGAAAGCATGTCGAGTTCACTGTAAAGGTCCTCCAGGATCATGGATGGGGAGTACAGAGATAGTGACAAAATGTTGTGTAACACCCCTAACACCCTGATTGAATTTGGGGTTGTAATAAATTTGATGACTAAGGAAACCATGCTAAATCTAAACCACCAAGTGGCTTTGAGAAATACCACCACAATGATGCAACTTGCAAACAGATCCACAGTAGCTCCTGAGGGAGTTATTGAAGATGTTATGGTATCCATTGACTCTTGGAAGTATCCTTCTGATTTCCTAGTTCTCCAGCCCAAAACTAAGTTGAATGGCTATCCTCTCATCTTGGGAAGGCCATAGTTAGCCATTGTTGATGCTTACGTTAGTTGTAGGGTTGGGAACATGACCAATAAGAATGGACATTTTTCTAAACAGTTAGTATTGTATCCTCTTACTCAACCTTTTATTGAGCATGAATGACCTTTGTGGTTAGAAGAGGAAGAAGAAGATGAACTATATCACGCCACCCCCTACCCAATCTACACTTTGGACATTATTACAGGAGGGGGGCAACCTAATGAAGATGATCTCATTGGCCATATCCTTTAGAATAAACTTCCCACTCCCATTCAAATTGATGAGTTGATGAAAGAATTTGGGAGTAATCCTTCGGTGGACTTATTCCCTATTGACTCAAGTCCATACCATCTCAACATTGTAGAGTTTGGCCCATCCAAAACATTAAATATTTACCCTTCTCTCTCGACCAAACAGGAACAACAATTGTGCAAAGTATTGAGGCAACACCTGAATTCTTTTGCTTGGGACTATCAGGAAATGAAAGGTGTGCATCCCTCAGTTTGTACTCACCATATTTACATCAAGGAGGGATGAAAGCTTGTGCGCCAACCCCAGAGGATGATGAATCTAGCTCTTAAGGGCATTTTGAAAGAAGAACTACAAAATTATTGGATGCAGGGTTCATATACCCCATTTCAGATAGTGAGTGGGTGTCACCTCTTGTGGTTGTTCCTTGGAAGAATGGGAAGTGGAGAATATGTGTGGATTACCGGGAACTTGAAAAGACTATAAAGAAGGATCATTTTCCCTTGCCCTTCATTAACCAAGTCCTAGATGGCCTTGCAGTGAAGAAATTATTCTCCTTATTGGATGGATTTAGTGGATACAATCAAATCCAGATCAGCCTCGAAGACCAAGATAAAATTACATTCACATCTTCTAGGGGTACTATTGCTTACATAGTTCTTCCATTTGGTTTGTGCAATGCCCTTGCTACTCTCCAAATGGAAATTTTGAGTATTTTTGCTGAATTGGTTCATGACTCTATTGAAATATACATGGATGATTTTACTCCTTATGGATGTGACTTCCATGAAGCTCTCTCCAATATGTGCAAGGTTTTGGAGAAATGCATTTAAATGAATCTCTCTTTAAGCCCTGAGAAATGTGAGTTCTTGGTGAATTAGGGGACTGTCCTTGGCAGTTCCATATCCAAGGAAGGGATACAGGTAGAACCAAACAAAATTTCCATCATCAAAAGGGTCCCTACCCCTCATAAGCAAAGAGATGTCAGGATCTTCTTGGGACTAGCTGGGTATTATAGGAGATTCATCCAAGACTTTAGTAAAGCGGTTTCACCTTTGTTTGGTTTACTAGCCAAAGATTCAGATTTTTGTTGGACCAACAGTTGTTAAGAGGCCCTTAAAGTGTTGAAAGAAAGGTTGACAATTGCACCCATCCTAAGAGGTCCCAACTGGGCATTGCCTTTCCATATCCATACTAATGCATCAAAAAAAGTTGCGGGGGGAGCCTTGGGACAAGTAGAAGATAATTTTCCTTATGTTGTTTACTTCATTAGTAAAAATTTGTCTAAAGCTTAGATGAATTACAGTGTCACTGAAAAAGAGCTCTTAGTTATAGTACATTCTTTTAAAAATTTAGGCACTACATCACTGGGTACCAAACTTTTGCTCATACTGATCATGCAACCATTAAATATTTGATGAACAAGCATGTTGTTAATGTTAGGATAATTAGATGGTTGTTATCGTTACAACTATTTGATTTGACTGTTATTGACAAACCAGGAAAGGAAAATGTGGTTGCATATTTTTTGTCCAGGTTAACCTTCCATGTAGGTAACAAAGAGATGGTGGATGATCAACTGTTATATGAGCACCTCTTTGCCATATCGGTGCTTTCTACTTGGTTTACTGACGTAACAAACTACTTGGTTGCTGGGAGGTTCCCTCCTAATCTATCATCTAGGGAGAAAAGAAAGATTGTAAGTAAAAGCTCTCATTTCACTTGGATTGGAGGCAATATTTTTAGATTGGGACCAGATCAAATATTGAGGAGATGTGTAAGAGAAGAGGAGGTATTTGAAATCCTCTCAACATGCCACGATGGTCCTTGTGGAGGTCATTTTGTTTCAAAAAGGACAACCTTTAAAGTTTTATAGGTTAGTTACTATTGGCTCACTTTACGTCAAGATGCAAGGAGATGTACCATTAGATGTGATCAGTGCTAAAGGATGGGAAAACCCACACCTAGGGATGAAATTCACCTACAACCTCAAGCGGCCTTAGAGCCATTTGATAAGTGAGGCATGGATTTCATTGGGCCAATTAATCCACCATCAAGATAGAAAAAGTACATCATCATGTGCACTAATTACTTGACAAAGTGGGTTGAGATAAAGATAGTCAAAGTAACAAATGAGCATAAATTGGCATAATTTTTAAGAGAAAACATCTTCTACAAGTTTGGGTATCCAAGGGAGGTAGTCACTAGTCAAGGAAAACAATTAACATCCAATTTGATTGAATATGTCATGAGGAAACAACATATCAAGCACAAGACATCAACTAACTATCATCCTTAAGCAAATGGGAAAGTAGAGGTCACAAATAGAGCATTGGAGAGCATCCTCACCAAGTTTGTTAACGGCATCAAGAAAGATTGGGCAGAGAGAAAAGTAGAGGCCACTTGGGCCTAGAATACCATTTGGAAAGCCACCACTGGATTCACTCCATATGATTTGGTTTATGGGAAGAAAGATCTGCTTTCTATTATGTTTGAATATAACACTTTGAGAATGGTAGCTCAATTGGACTTAGATGTCACCACATCACAGTAAGAAAGGTTTCTCGAACTGAATGGCTTAGATGAGTTCAGAATGCAACCTCTCTTACACACTGAAGTCATACAACTGCAAAGGAAGGTCTCACATGACAAGCATATCAAGGAACATAATTTTCAAGAAGGGGGTTGGGCCCTGTTATATGATTCTAGGTTCAAAATTTTGAAAGGGAAGCTAATGACAAGATGGTTGGGTCCATACCTAGTGGAAAAGTGTTATGAAAATGGATATGTCCAGATTAGAACCATTGATAAGGAAGGCATTCCCTTGTTTGTAAATGGTTATAGGTTGAAGTTATATAGAAGACCTCTATTCAAGGAGGAATTTATCAGTTCAGTTAGCAAAGAATTAAATGTGGTTAGGAGTTTCATATATTCAAGTCCACAAGATTCCTAGAAATTTGAAAAAAACGAAAAAAAGGCTTGGATGAAAACCTCTATGAGGCATCTGAGGCCAACTCCAAGGTTGAAAACCTCTTTGAGGCAACACAAGAGCAAAAAAAGAGAGGAAAAATAATAAATATCCCTAGGTGAAAACATCCCTTGAGGCACCTATGGCAGGCATGCAGGTTGAAAACCTCCTTTGAGGCAGCTTGTGTGTCTCAAGAAAAAAAGAGGTCAACTCCCTTTATCATAATGATATATGGTCCAACTCCGTCATGCAATCCTATACATCAGTTCGATCCACAGGTAGGCTCAGGTATTGGAACCCTACAAAAATGTGTTTTAAGCGAGAAAAGGTGGTTTGATAGGCTAGAGGTGGCCAGTGAACTTAGCCATTCTCAACTATTAAACTCAAGTGTGTGTTCAGTCATCCAGGCAACGTGGAAATGTCAACTCAAAACGAAGTGGTGTCCTCGAAGAGTGGGGTGATAATCACAAGGAGGGAGAAATGATTACATTTAGTGGGGACAATTGTCCAAAAGAGGAAACTTGTGTTAATGCCAAGCCATTAGGGCGTCCAAGATTTTAACCAAAAGAGGATATTATGTGTTGTCTTGACTTCATTTGCACCATCACTCATTCCAAAAATAGGTAGAGGAAGGATGAGCTAGTGCATCAAGTAGCCTAGAGTGCCACCGCGGAGCTTCGAACCCTACCTGCAAATTGCTACAGAATAAAGCTACAAGCAGGCCTACAATTGCTACAGAAGGGTCGAGAAGAGCTATAGGAGGAGTTGAAAGGAGAAAAAGGAGTCACAGTGGCTCGATACCATCTCAAAACCTTCATGCACACCCAAATTTTCTTTGATAAGAAGTAAGTGATACCCTCCTTCTTTGTTTCTCCACCCAATTTAATGAGAATTTTGCTTGAAATTAAGAGCCTATAGCAATCAATTGATCAATAGGGTGCCCTTGTGGAAGATTTTTGTGGTTAAGAGAAGAGAAAATAGTTTGGTTGGTATTAATTCAAACACCTTTCTTCCTCACTATTATCAAGCATTGTGCCACTATTTCACCACTGAGACTCTTTGATTTTTTCCTTTTTTTAAGTCCACACCTACAAAGCATCAAGGAGTAATAAAGAAGAGATGGGGGCTAGATTTAATAGAAGGGAACCCTCAGACACTAGAAGAATTCACCATCACCCTCTTGTAGTTGACATCTTCAGAAACCACCAATGTTTGGGTTTCTTTGAGCTGCTAAATGGGTATGATGATGATCTTGCCCATGAATTTGCCATGGCATTACACTCTCAAGAGGAGGACAATGCCACAATTGTTGTCAGAGGGTTGAACATCTCTCTCAGTCTTGAAACGATCTACAGAGTGACCACCTTGCCTCTAGGAATTAGATAGAGCAAGGAAGACAAGCAAGTAAGTGTCACACATGGGAAAAACTTCTTCCTTTCAAAAGAGAAGCCCATAGAAGACAAGAATGGATTGAGAAGAGAAAGTCTGTCTTACCCTTGTGATGAGGTAACTTACCATATCCTTAGATATATATCTTGTGAAGGGAGATTAAGTGTGGTTTATGCCTACCACTTCAGGCTACTCTAGGAGCTGAGATTCAAGGCAGAATTACCCCTTTCTCAAAGACTTAGTGTCCCTCATTTCCTTTTGCAGTTAATCATGGAGATGAGTCAGAATGTAAGGGAAGGAAAAAACTAGCATTTAGATCAACATGGCCTCATCAAGTTGATAGTGGTGGATGCTATGAGCCACTTGAGAATCCCTGTCACATGGAACAAATTTATGGACATGGATAGGGAGACTTTCATAGAAACACAAGCCATCACAATGGGAGAGACTCCAGCCTCTAGTATTGGAGGAAGAGAAGGATAAACAGAGGAAGAAGAAGGAGAAAATACAAAGGAGGAAGAGGTAGCAAGAATAGAAGAAGAAGAAAGAAAAACAAAGCCAAAATAGGCAATAGAGATAGAGGAAGGAGAAGCAAAGATGAAAGGAGAAGGGGAGAAGAAGAAAGAATAATCCCTTAGGATACTTCGCCACCCCAAGGAGTAAAAGACACTGAACAAGAAGTAGTTGCACCCTTAGCTACATTGGGCACTCCTGACAAGCCCAAGAGGAAGCAATCAAGACTAAGTCAAATGTATTTCAGAACCAGGAAGAGCATCAGAATCAAATGAGGGAAGGCGCAAACTCCTACAAGGGTTCCTATAATTATTGACGAGTTATCAAGCAAAAAGGAAGAAATAGGGCTGAGTGAAGGAAAATTTGAGGAGGTCACTCCTCCTAAAACCAAAACCAAGTCACCCATAGCACATGTGAGTAGGCATATCACTAGGTTTGTCACCTTAAAGAAACCAAGGACACAATCTAATTTTGAGGAAGAAGAAAAAGAGAAGCTACGGGAGGATCAAGGTTTGCTACAAGAGGGGCATAGTCTACTATAAGTAGGACAGTGGAAGCTACAGGAGCACAGGAAATATTCAGAAGAGGAAGCCACCACCTCAAAGACTGCTAGAAAATACCTATAAGAGCTCCAAGAACCTATCCCACAACCTAGCTTGAGCTCCTAATACAAATTCATTGAAGGAGGAAGGATTATCCCTAAAAATTTTGTAATCCCACTCCTTTATGAGTTGGATATAAAGAAATGTAGAACCCACATGTGGATGCAAACTGCTAAATCTAAGAAGGTAGAGGATGTAGGCCCCATGGAAGAAAAGGTCATTGAAATTGGAAAAGAGTTAAGTGATTTGAGAATGAGAGAGTTTATGATGAAGGAGAAACTATAGGAAGAAAACATGAGGTTAAGAGAGAGGTTGCAGGAGAAAGAAACACAACTTCCCACCATGGCAAGTCTCCCTGGAAGCACTACAATGCAGACAACCATCAAAGTCTTATGCCCTCTTTCTGAAAGAACAATGCCTACAGTTCCAAATCAAAACTTTGGCACAATATGGATATCTTCCTTTTTAGGACTATAGTAAGTTCATTGAATTTTACAACCAGACTAACATGGAAAACATAGCAAAATTGGCTGAAATTTACATGCACAACCTCACTTTGACAAATATTAATTTTTGGGATCTCAATTCAAGATTGAGAGATATGCAACTGATGGCTTTAGCGTCCTGGATGACTCATGAGGAAATAAGAGTTGAGGAGGTGAAAAGGGTAATGGTAAAGGAGGAAAAGGAACCATTGTAAATTAGGGCAGAGCTAGTGAGCCCAAAGGCTATCATTAGCAATCATGACTTCATCTCAAATGATGTTGCTTTAGCACCCAAATACATTGCTACCCAGGAGCAAGTCATTCTACACTTTGAAGACACATTCAGGATGTTGGGAACAGAAAGTCTGCACGCTTGCCAAAGGAGATGGCATGGCTTACCCCACAGTCTATAGATCAGAGAATATCACTCTCTTGAAAGGTTAAGGAAAGCCTTGGAGAGAACATCATTGTACAAGAGGATCATACAGAGGATGAAAATCAAGTGGATAGCACTTAAGATCAATCCACCCTTGTTGTTAGGCTTACAAGAAGGAAGAGATGAAGCAAGAGAGTAGAAGGAGTGGACAAATATAAAGAGGAATGGAAGTTTTTACCCCCAAGAGGGCACACCATTTAAGGAGCCTTGGGATGTTAGGGAGGCCACCAAGGCCATGAAAGAGGTGCACATGAATGACTGAGTTTCTTAGAGGATGAGCAACACCTTCAACAGGGGGTGATGATGAGTCCCATAAATAGGTACATTTTGAATATCAATTTGTCATCCTCCAGCCTCAATACTATCCTTCTATTATATTAATTCACATATTTTGTTATTTTATGCTTAGTAAGAAGAGTAAAAAGTGTTTGTCATAATATGTGGCCCAATGTTGTTTAATTGCAGGAAATGAAGCATTTTTAGGCTATTACTATGCAGGGGCTTGATGGAGACAACTAGGAGAGATTCTAGGGGTTTTGTCCACCTCCTTAACTCCCTAAACTCGGCTTGGGATCACAATATCCTCTTTCATCAGTTCGATTTCATTGGCAGTCAAGTGACTCTTAGTCCAAGTGAAGATCAAGAGGGACAAGATTCACCATTTTCGAGATTAAGGAGGGAACCACTCCTACTTTCAAGGGAGTTGCTTAAGCTTCCCTTTTGTATAAATAAACTAGAAGAAGAGCTCATTGGTATTCAAAGTTTTTGTTCAACTAGGTGTAGCTATTGAGCTTCAAGCTTGACATTGTTATTTTAAACTTTTATGTGATGTATTAGACCTACACTTTTTTTTATAATGAGAAGTTGGATTTTAAACTGCATTTGAGTTAGTTTCAAAGGGTTGAGACCCTTGGGTTTGGCCCCAACCTAGAGGCTTTGGTCCCTCTTCTTGTACTTATGTTTCTTCTTGATTCCATGCAGTTCATAGTTTATTGCATTTTAGTAGAGATTAATCTATAAAACCCTGTGGTTGCAACCTCTACATCACCTCTCTTATGGGAGAATGAGTGGAAGGATTCACAATCAAAGTCCAAAAATATTGTGTTTATGATTTCTTGGAAATATCCTAGTGTTAGTTGTCCTGTTTTACATTTTATTTATGTAGCTTAGAATTCAATTTAGTGATTATATCAATGGTATTGCATAAATTAGATGTTATTTAGATTCAACTCATTTTTTTCCATCATAATTTATTTCATTTTGTCAATGATAAATGGGTGCATGTATGTGATTGATTGCAAGGCTAGATGATCTGTAGGTAAGGGCACCTTCACCACTTCCATCTTAAGCTCCTTCATCTTCTCCTTCCACTTCCAAACTCTGTCCCAAAACCTTGTTTTATAAGCCATTCTACCTAGTACACCTAGAGCACTCATCCTAGTGCAAGACATGCCTCCGAGAGGTCATAAGCTTGGCTAGGGGCTCAAACCAACCTCCCTCCATTTGCTTCAACTTCCATCCACCTATCCATACCCTCAAGGCAACATTTTCACCTTCAGAAACCACTTTGATTCCCTCCTGTAGCATTATAGGCCTTGTAGAAATCGCCTGTAGAAAATTGGTAGCAGCATTTTCCTTCACTAGTTTTGATCCCCACTATAACTTTGACTTATTCTAGATGCATAATGACCCCCAAATATGAATTTATGATTAGGGAAAGCTCCTAGGCCACTCCAACCCTTCCTTTTCTTCACTACAAAAACAAATTAGAGTTACTTTCTTATTCATGCATGTAAGTTACTAATTTATAAGCAAGTGTGAACTAGGTAGATGGTGCATGCAATTTTGAATGGTAGTTTGATGAATTATGCAAGATAAGATAGCTTCCCTTCTACAAGTAGATGTGGCAATTTGATGAATTATCCAAGATAACATAACTTTCTTTCTGCAAGTAGATTATCCTTTATCCTTTCATGAATTGGTTAGTTAGCATTTACAAGTTGAGTCAATGGCATTTATATTTTCATAGCTAGAAGCAATTTCCAATTGTACCTTTATCAACAAGATTTAATTCTAATTCAATAGGAGGAAGGGTATTTGAGCACTTTTGATCTAATGTCATAACTGAGGGTGGCATGAGTGGAATCCTTTTTGTTGTGCATATAAAAATGTCACCTCGAAGTTTGTATGAACCCCAGGTTGATAATTTGATTTGAGGAGTCCTTGGGAGTTTCAACATTCTTGGTGCAATACCAGGCTGCACCACTATGAACTAGGAAATCTTCTTCAACGAACACCTCAACTTCTCAAGTCGGTCTATTGTCCGTTGAAAGTCGTAAATGCCCATAACTCTCCTATAATGGCTCATAATGGTGATGAGATCTCTATCCTCTTCCCCTACCTCCTTGTCCTAATTAAAGTCCAATCAAGTGGAATATTATCAACCTTGCACCTAAAAAAGGTAAGAAGCCAACAATTTCAGTCCACTTCGAGAGAGAAACCTCATTTTACATTGAATACAATATATAAGGCAAGATTCTGATGATCTTAAGACTAGCTCTCCTTGATGTATATATAGGAGACCAAGGGTACAATGAAAGGTTATAGTTGACCTCCTAATGTAACAAATAAAATAATAGTGAATTTTTATTAGGGTCTTATTATAGGGGCCACAAGGGCCTTTAAAAAGCCCCCTTCTTTAAAAAATGTTTTCCCTTAAAGCTTGTCATTAAGGGTGTTTATTCATGAATTGTTCATTTTCTATTGTAGCTTCTTCTGAAGGCACGTTCTTCCACTTGATTAGGTACTCCTTAATAGTTATATTACAAGGAGATAAAGAATAATAATCCACAACTTTTTCTAGTTCAAGAATTAGCTTCTCTTCACCTAATTTTTGGAAGTTTTGTTTGCACTAGCATAGTTTGTCCCACAACCTTTTTTAGGCAATATATATGAAAGACCTTATGAGTGCAAGAAGAAGGAAAATCAAACTCATACACGACTTGTCCAAGCTTGTGAATAATCTTGTTAAATCCATAAAATTTTGGAGCTAATTTCTTGTTCTTTTTTTGCTTGAGTGTTGATTGCTTATAAGGTTGTAGTCTCAAAAATACCCAATCACCCTCCTAAAATCATCTTCCACTTTGGTGTTGATATGCTTGCTACTTCATCTTGTTTTATGAAACTTGGAGGTTTTCCTTAATATTTGTCAAAGTTTCTTTAGTCTTCTCCATATGTGTCTCTATTGCTTTCACTTTGGACTTATCTTGTAAAACGTATAAGATACAAGGAGTTGGATATCCATCTAAAGCCTCAAATGGGGTCATTTTGTAGATGTATGATAGGTATTCTTATACCACCATTCTACTAGAGGAAGGCACTCCGTCCACAAAGATTGTTTATTTGGAGAATAACATCATAGGTATCCCTCTAAACATTTGTTAACTATTTACGTTTGACCATCTATTTGTGGATGAGATGTTGAACTAATCGCTAGTGTTGTTCCACTTATCTCCCATAATTATTTTCAAATTTTACTTGTGAATTTGGATCTCCTTCACTTGTTATTACCTTATGAAGACTGTGAAGTCTATCAATTTCATTCATGAACACATATACTACTTCGCTTGCTATGTTGTGTATGTACTTTGAATTCCACAAATTGTGCATATTTTGTGAGTCTCTCAGCAACCACAAAATGGTATATTTACTTTTATATTATAGTAACCCTGTAATGAAGTCCATTGATACATTTTTCCATCTTTGATTAGGTATGTGTAATGGTTGAAGCAACAATATATATTCTTCTATCTCTCCTTTATTTCTTTGACAAACCTAGCATTCACTTACAAATTTTTGAATATATTTCTTGATTCCCTCTAAAAAAAATATTTGTTGATTCTTTAATATATTTTAAGGGACCTTGCATGTCCTGCCATCAGAGATTCATGGGTCCCCCTTGATATACGTTGCTTCAAATTTGATTGATGGAATTAAAATATCATGCCCTTGTACCAAAGTATGTCTTCTTCCCATTCCCAGTATTCCATAGAATTCATTCCTTCCTCAATACATTAGATTTTTTTATTACTACTATTGTCATTTTTACATTCATGGCGAGCTTCTTCTAGCCATAATAGAATAAAAGATGTGATTGAATATAAACTTGAGGTTTCTTCTATTCTAGAAAGATCATGATCTACCACATCGTCCTTCCCCTTCTTGTAGATTATTTCAAAATCAAATCCTAGCATTTTTTCTAACCATTTTGTTGCTCCTATAATGACAATATTTTCTCCAAAAAGTACTTTAGGCTATCATGGTCTATATTTTAAGGTGTTTCCCAATGAGATACCATTGCCATTTTTTTATTGCATGTAAAATTACTTCCATTTATTTTTCATATGTTGATTTCACCAAATCCTTTCCCTTGATTTGTTTTCTTTCAAAAGCTAATGGTCTCCCTTATTGTGTCAACACTACTCCAATTTGTTGTCCTGATGCATAATATTCTACTATGAATGTTTTCCCAAAATCAAGTGTTATCAATACTAGTGTAGAAGACATGGAATCCTTTAAGAGAGAGAATGCTCTAACCCAATCTTCCATATATCTACTATATATTTGTCTATGCAAATGTCTTGTCATAAACCATCTTCAAACAAGGCTCTCCAAATATTTTTGGTCACTAAAACCCATCTAAATGAAAGAAGTTTCTTTAGTCCCCAACCTCCACTTTTTGGGGCTTTTATATATCCTCTAGATTAACCAAAAGGATTTTATGTTGTTGTGCAATGCCAACCCATATAAAATTATCTGTAATAGAATTGATATTTTGAAGCATAGGTTTTGGGACCCTTACTATATGCATCCAATACACTAGCATATTATGTAGAATAGCCTTTACAAGGGTGAGCCTACCCCTTATCGACAACTACTTATTTATCCAATTCAGTAGCTTTCGATCTAACTTATTGATCAACCACC
This sequence comes from Pinus taeda, assembly GCA_000404065.3. Taxonomy (NCBI): domain Eukaryota; kingdom Viridiplantae; phylum Streptophyta; class Pinopsida; order Pinales; family Pinaceae; genus Pinus; species Pinus taeda. Next base: position 70,837 of record APFE031513807.1, on the reverse strand, counting down.
ATCAATCCTTAACCAAATATTTATTTTGTTTAACGAAAAAACCAAGTAAGAAAGATTGTGTTAGATGTATCTCCCTAATAGAAAAAATATCTGCAATTTCTGAAAGAATCTCTAGGTCCACCTCATATTCTATGAAGATGGATTTATCATTGCTTAACATCAAAATACTTGGATTATTTTTCACAAAATGCTTAAATGACTTAACACTCAAGCTTTTTATAATAATAATAATAATAATAATATAATTTTAGTATCACCACCAAGTCAAACATCAATCCACATGTTTAATGTGCTCTTCCCATGATTTGTTACATATAAGAATATCATCAAAGAAAACCAACATGATTTTTCTAAGATGGGGTCATAAAATACTGGTTCATAAGGCTTTGAAAAAATAGAAGTAACTTTAATCAACCCAAAGGGCATGACTAAGAACTCATAGTGCCCTTCATAATATTCTAAAAGTTATTTTTTGAATCTCTTCTTTCCTTAATCCAATATGGCGACATCTTGATTTAAATCAAGCTTTCTAAAATAAGCCACTGCGTGAAGCTCATCTAATAGATCATCAATATTTCCAGAAGATGGGATGTTGGAGGTCTGGGGGAGCCTGTCTCCATAGCATTTAAGAAGTGGGTGAGTGTGCCCAACCCTCCCCATGCAACCCACATGCGAAATACATACACTAATAGTCATTCCTATGTCCATCTTTACTGCGCTCGACCGCTATAAGAGGAGATACCTTGCTCTCTAGCTTTTATGGTATGTTTGGGCTTCTCCCCTGCCATAGGTGGAGAAATTCCCTTGGGCATATGATAGAGGAAGGTTTAAATTCGACATAATTTTTTTAGAGATATGGCATAGTCAATGGTCTTTCTATCAGGTTTGGACATTGGCCTTCAACTCTAAAAATTAATTTACATGCACCTACATGAAAGGTGACCTAAATTTTGGGTTTGGAGGACCTCGGTGCTGGCATTGGTAGCTGAGCAATTTACAAGAGATAGGCTTTAGGCATGCAGAGGTCATAAATCTTGGGGCTCCAACATTAATATTGGAGTTATATGTTTTAGGAACAGGTGATTTTAACCTTTCTTTGGCACACACAACCTCTTCCATCTAGGCTTGAAGGCTTGGTCAATTCAATGTATGTTTTTACACTTCTGGTTCAACAATTACATTCTTTGGTTTTGATTCTAGCTGGTGGATATTCATTTGCTTTGTTTTGAGCTTAATTAGTTCAGGTAGCACCCTAGGTAGGTTGCACGCCTAATCTCAACCATAGGATGTTACAGGCATCTTCCATTCTACCACCCCCCCAAAAAACAACGTGAGCAAATTTTCCAAGTTGAAGCCCTAACTACCAACAACTAACGAACTTATCTTGATTCAGAAATCCAAGTGGAGGTTGAAATTGGGTTCCTAACCCTGGCCATACCAGGGGAAGATAAAGCTAGTACCTAAACTCCATCATGCTCCATCAGTAGATGAAAACACTTCTGGGCATGGTCTTGAATGAGAAGAATGAAGACTGCAATGATATAATCGATTCTTTAAAAAAATCAAGTGGGTGCAACATTAATAATGCTCATGTCTTGCTAGTTTGGATGTCTAGCTAGCTCACCTTGAAAGTCATCTTTAGTGTAACCTAAATACTCTTGCTCCAACTAGTAAAAGTACTCAAGACTTGACCCTAGTTACTTCTTCAAACTCTTGATGTTATGGTATGCCTCCTAACAACTATTTTTTTCTTTATGTAGTCCAGTACATGGTAGTTGTTAATAGTTTCTCAGTATTAAATGTTTATATTTTGTATTTCCTGAGCTCTAGTTATTGATCAACAAATATGGTTTTCCTCGAGGTGGATTTATACCAAAAATTTCATGAGCAATGTTATTTTTGTTTGTGTCTGATGAAATTTTGAGGCAATACAATCTTAATTAAAAAAAAATAACTCATCAATATTTAGGATAAGAAATTTATACTTAATGGTGATTTTATTAGATCTTTATAATAAGGACACATCCTCCCTGAATTGTCTTTTTTTTTTTTACCATTGTTATTGGTGTTGAAAACGAATTCATACTATGTTGAATAATACATGAATCTAGCATGTCTTACACCATTTTCACAATCTCCCATTTTACTGTAATGATATCTATAAGGTCTTTTGTTATGAGGAGTGCTTCCAGTATTAATTCAATTTGATGTTCATGATCTCTAGATGGGAGTAGACCTTTAGGAATTTCTTGGAATACCTTATCATGTGATTTTCCTAGGTGCAGTTTAGTTACTTTGCAACATTTTCATCTCCTTCTTAAGTTACATAGAATATAGTTTAACCACAACTCCATTGATACCATTTTTTTAGGAGATTTTGCATTCTATAAGGGTTGATAACTTTAAAATATCCATATTCTAACTCGTTGGGCTCATATTAAATTCCCTCCAATTCAAATCTCATGAATAATTCATTAAAGTTTGTAGAACTTGTACTTGATATTCTAACCCATTGAATCCCTAGTACAACATCTACACCTCCAATTGGAATGACATACCATTGGATTTCCAATTTATAATCTCCCATACCTAGTCTATTGTTGTGGCATTTTCCCACACAATTAATACTTCCTCCATTGGTAACTAAAACTTGAAAATGTGTCATTGAATATACAAAAAAATTAAGGCATTTTGCAAATATTTTATCAATTATATTATGGATACTACGTGACCCTTTGCTTCTTGATGTAACCAACAATCTTTAGAGTTTGAGGAGCTGAAAAACTTGTTAATGCATGAACAAATATCTCAAACATATTTGAATCAATATTGTGCACCATTTCCAATTGTATTTCATGATCTTTTAAGTCAATGGGTCCTTCCTCACTTTTTTGTGAAGATACCTACATTTCCTCTTCACCATTATTTTCCAGTGTGAAAAAAATTGTTTGTCAACATTTACGCCCTCTTGACCATTTATTGTTACAACCAAAGCATAGTCCTTTTGTTCTTATTTCCTCCATTTCCTTTTGTGATATTCGATTAAATTGAGGTAAGGTTGTCTCATCAATCCCAAAACAATCCTTGCTTATTGTGTATGCTTCCATGCCAAACTTGCATGTAGCCTTATTCTTGGCTTGAATATGACAAGAAAATTACATATCTTCCATAACATTTTCCAGTTGTTTCCGGAATAACTCATGTTTAATGTCTTCTTTTAATCCCCACATGTAAGATTCCAACAAATGCTTATCACTTATGTTATCTACCCTTTTGGCCAAAACCTGAAATTTTGAATTGCAATCTTCAATATCACCAAATTTCTTGATTCTTGTCAATTAACTAAAGTAGTATTGTTCCCAAGCTTTGCCATATTGTACTTATAAGTTTTTTGTAAATAAACCCAAAGTTTAATGATAATAACGGGGCTTTATTTTAACTACCATTGATAGGTCTTAATCTCAAAGTCAAAGTTGCTATGTAAATCCTTTGATTATCATCCATCATATTATGCAATTCAAACTATCTCTGTATTTGGTGAACCCAGGTAAAGACCTGTGTTCCATCCAAGTTATTTAATTCAACCTTGGGAAGGTTCACTCCTTTAGAAAATCATCCATGAGAATCTCCACAATTGGAGTTATTTTTTTATTATTTGCAAGTTATTTAACTTGAATACTACCTTCATTTTCACGAGTTCCTTCAAATGCATTATCAATTTTAAGGAGCCTCCCATTTATGACTTCTATAATATTTTGTTCCAATCCATCTATCTTTTGCCATCTTCTATTCCAATTTTTCATCTTCCTATACATTTATTCTTTATTTTTATTTACCATTTGTTTAGTGTCTCCTTTAACTAATTCTCGACTTCATGAAAATTGATTTTCCAACTTGTTTAGTCGGTATTGTATATCTTCTATATCTTCACGAGTCATGGCTAAGCCTCCAAGAGATTTAATGGGTGTCATATATTTTGGGTATTTTTTGGAGGCACTTGAGAAAATAATAATAATACTCCTCTTTGTCACATTTTTTAGTCACTAAAAGGATAGTTCTTCCAATCAAAAGTTATGTGATTTGTAAGTTACATACTTTAAAACTTTAGGTTGGATAAAGGTTCTCTTTCCTGTAAAACCCCACCCCACATTTAGTCACTTTTACAAGGTCTCCGGGGTAAACATGAGCCGAGAGTTACTATGCATGACTTGACATCCAAGTTATAGTTATGGAAGTGGGGCCTACTACCTTTAATACTTACCACAACCTCAAGGAACATCAAATCACCCATATGTCAAACAATATCTATTAATCAACTTTTCCTAGACAAGAACTACCTTTTTGACTCACCTCACAATGCAGTCGCATGTATGCCAAGCTGTCCATGTGGTTAGAAGGCTCCAACTGCATGCATAGGTCATTCTACATGTGGTTGCATCTGAAATTTATCAGTTAAGAGACTGTGGCTAGAAGCCTCATTCAATATTTTCACGGCTAGCTCTAGGCCAACTACCCAGAATCCTCCAAAACACTATCATTAACCTATAGGAGTCTTCATTTAATATTATTGGCCTTATTCCTACTCATACTTATCAAATACATGAAAAATCATTTAGACAAACACTTGGTAGACAAGGTACTTGTAGGTCATGAATGCATGAATTCATTAAGTTTGTCAGAGAATCATCAAGAAGGCTTGTTTCTCTCTATTATTAGCTGCAATAACACACATTAGTTCATGCATTCATACAAGATAACTAAGACTTTACCAAAACAATTAATGGATCCATAACTAAAGCACATCATATTATGAGAAATATACCATGAATGTAACCAACATTTAACCAGATTAGACCCATGACAGACTACTCAAAATCATACATAAAATCAGAACATATGCTCATTAATCTCAATAAGGATCAACACATAAAACATATGCAAATACCAACCAAGTCAGGGACTTCCACGTACCATCTGACGATCAATTAGGCTGAACTAAATCTCTCTTGCAGTCAATCACCTCCATGCCATATTCCAAGCATGAATGTGGGATCTCAGGGCATAAACCTGATGAGCCTCGGTATTGCAACAAGAATGTTGCAACTACCAAAGATACTGACTTTAATTATCAACCCAGGGTTCGTACAAACTTAAGAGGTATCAACACTATATGTGCAGCATACAATGTGTGCTTCCTTTGCTGTCAAGATGTAATGGAGTGCATGTACTGAAACCAAATCCTAAACTAATTGCAAAAAATGAAATGCTCGAAATGGAAACCTTAACTTATTGCAAGAAATAAACTTTTTGATTCAGTCATCGGAGATTCCACAGTAAGAAGATTTTTCTGCCAACGTTTCGAATCCCAACTGGGATCCATCATCAGGGCAACTTGAAGCTTGATAGAAGAAGAGCAGCCAATTAGGGTATAAATAGAGATGAGGAAAGCAGAGAGGAGGGTCGGCTCTCAATTTTTTGAGAAGTCAGTTGCCTCTTGATTTAATAATTTTTTTTTTTATTTTAAAAAAAAATTCATTTACTTTAATAATAATTTTTATATAGAATTAATAATAATTAAAAGATAATAGTTATTTAATTTTATATTAAAGTAGAAGCTTGATTTATTAATTGATATTACTATAATAGTTATAAAATTTATTTATCAGATATTTATAATTAATAAGAATAATTCTTTTTCATTATTATTAATTAGAAATAGATTATTTTATTAATGTGAATTAATTATTAATTATACTTATTTATTAGTAATTGGATTAATATATTTACTATTATTATTATTATTATTTTAATGAATATGGATATATAAATAAAAGAATATTTTTTTTATTATTTTATTAGAAATAATTATAATATATAATTTTCATTTTAATAATTATAATCATTATTTCATATTGTGATTATTCATATAGAAAAGAAACATATTATAATTACATAAAGATCATGAACTAAATATAAAAGAAACATAACTTAACCATATTTATCACATGAGATGATTTAAACTAACTGAGCATGAAATATAATCTAGAGAGTACTAACTATTGTGTGCATGTGTAAATATAAAAGAACTCATTTTTTAAATCTTTTTGCTTTATAAATGTAAATGCTAATCTTTCCTTGATTTTTGGTAGGGGAGACAGGTGTCCAGCAAGAGGGGTGCAATGATTTTGATGGCTTGGAGGTCAAGTAGGGACCTAATCCCAGATCCAATGATGATTTTTCTCAATTTGGGCTCAAAACAAGCCGCTACAGGATTTCCTACAGGATATACTATTTCTCCTACAGAATCCCCTGATTTACTACAGGATGTTACATATTTACTATATGAAATTATAATTCATTGAATGACTAAGAAAATCAAATACAAATTGGATGGGACAAATTTTGTTAGTGACTAGGATGTCTTAGGTCCCCATTCCAAGTGGAATCACTCAAAAATACCTATGTTAACCCATGCTAAAAAACAACACAATAAATCGCAGAAGACTGAATGTGTGCGCAACAGCCCAACCCGAGCTATGTAGACCTAGCCGCCTTCTGAACCTGTAGACCTCTCTCTCGGCAACCTCCTGCTGCTGAGGCCTCCCTGATCATGCATGCCTCTAAGGAGGGTGATCCTCATTGATCCACTCAACGAGGAACTGAAGGAAATGCAGAAGCTTTCGCATCCCTGATCACTGAGAACGGAGATCCAAGGAACAAGCCATCAATCAATAAATTTGTTAATAAGCTCAAAGATATACCAGAGATATCTCTTCCACCTGCACTCCCCCGAATAGCAGCGATATTTTTGGTATAACGCAGACTTGTAGGACAATTCACGAGGTTATGGCCTTCACCCAAATCAGTACAAAAATGGGTGGAAATAAACTGGAATGCAACCACCCAGTGGAAGATAATAATACAATTTTGTGGAAGGGGATAATACACATTTCTCTTTGAATCAAAGGAAGATAGAGATCTGATATTCAGAAATGGTCCATACTTCATGGACTCCAGAGGTTTATATATGAACATGTGGGCGCCATATTTCGCCCCAGAAATGGATGTTCCAAGTGTATTTCCAGTCTGGGTTAGAGTTTCGCATCTTCCATTCCATTGCTGGGGAGATGATTCGGTAAAGGCTATAGGAAATGCAGTGGGAAAATATATAGACAGATGTGAACCAAAGGATAACATGCACACATTTGCTAGAATATGTGTGGAAATAGATTTCAGAAAAGGTCTTCCAGAGGTAATAAAGATCAAGGTCGACCAGTGGACACATATACAACAGCTGGACTATGAGAAAATACCATTTAAATGCAAGGTATGTCATGAGTATGGTCATTTTGATAATAGGTGTCTTAAAAAAAGAGAGCATGAAAATGTAGAAGAATAAGAGAATACATGGGAACAAGTCAAAAGGAAAAAACCTATCAATAAGCAGACAATACCAAATACTCCACAACGTCAAGAAATAAACAAAACCACTTCTCAACATCTAGCGAAGGTTATCCCCCCTCAACACACAACTTTTAACCCCTTCGAGCCCTTGGAAGACTCCTCTGAACCCCTCTCTCCCATATCCCCAACATCGAATCCCAACTCCGTAGCTCTCATCACCAACTCCCCTAATCCTATTTCCTCTCCACCTCTTCCCTCAGTGGATCACATTCTAACCAGAAATAAGGCCAAAGAAAATCCCCAAATATGGGATTAGCAAAAAAAAAAAGGGAAGAAAATCTAATAAGGAAATCAGAGACGAGGTAGCCACTAAAGAAATGGCATTAGGAACTCAATAACCAATGGAATCATTTCTTGGGAAAAATACAGGAAGCAATGAAAAAATCCAACAAAGAGGAAAGGGAGGACCACATCAACACAATAGTAAATAATTATAGTGGTCTCTTAGAATTGCGGCCTTGGCACCATCTTCAAAGTCAACGTAGCTAGAGATATTTTAATTAAGGAAAAGCCAAACATTTATATGATCCAAGAGACCAAAACAAGCAAACAAGAAAATAAAAAAATGATTCAAGGATTAAGAAATTATGAAGGAACAATGTTAGAGGTGATAGGAGCATTAGGAGGAATCTGCACCATTTGGGACAAAAGGAAATGGGAACTAATAACTCAAAAAATCAGCATTCACTAGATTAGAACAAACTTGAGAGACCTCAATACAAAGGAGATGTATAGCATTATTAATGTTTACTACCCAAATCATTACAAAGAAAAATAACATTGCTGGAATTTAGTTAAAGAAGAACTAGCATAAAGACAAAATGAGAAATTAATCCTTGGAGGAGATTTAAATATGATAAGGAACACAGAAGAAAAATTTGGCGAGAAATACCACTCTGACTCGTCAAGAAAAGCTCTTGAAGAAATAATGGAACAACATAATCTAATAGACATTCCACCAAGCAATGGAAAGTATACTTGGAATAACAAGAGATTAGGAAAGAATAATATAAAGGAAAGGTTGGATACAATCCTCATTCATGAAAGCATAACAACTGCATTTACTCTTGTGAAAAGCAAGATTGTCCACACAACAACTTCATACCACAAGCCAATGGTTTTAAGCTTGGGTAAGTTGGAAAATCAAGGTTCGCTCCCCTTCAGATATAATTCAATTTGGGACAGAAAGGAAGAATTTGGCAAAAAAATCAAAGATAGCTGGAAAAAAGGTGTAATAGTGTCTCCTCGGTACATTTCAGAAACAAAGCTAAAGAACCTAAGGCTGCACTTAAAAACTTGGGCAAGAGAAAATGATCTCCGAGATAAAGCCAGGAAAATCAGATTTAAAAAAAAAAATGGACAAAATTTGCAAAGAAAAAGAAAACAAAGAAGAAAGCAAACAAAATTACTTACAAGAAAAGGAAATCTTTATGGAAATTTACAAACAAAATAGGAAAGAAGAAGAGGAAAGCCGACTGAAATCCAGATGCCCCTGGCTGAAATCAGGAGATAAAAACAGAATTTTCTTTCATAATACAATGAAAATAAGGAGGGCAAGAAATCAGATTGAGCAAATTCAAGTAGATGGATAGGAGATAAAAGGCGCTGAAGAAATAAAAATTGTAGCTCACAAACACTTCAAAGAACTTCTGACAACAAGTGATCACGCAATTAATGAAGAATTTTTGCAGCATATTAAATAAAAGTGATTAGCATAACAAGGAATTAAATAAAGAAATCACTGAGGATGAAGTCAGAGAAGCGGTTTGGAGCCTCCATCCTGATAAAGCTCCAGGGCCAGATGGGTTTACAATGGATTTTTACAGACAACATTGGGAAACTATTAAAAAAGATCCGATGAGAATGCTCAAAGATGCTTTTCAAAAAAAAATTGGAGGAAATACAAAATCTTCCTATCTGGCACTGATACCCAAAGATTCCAACCCAACAACCTTCAATAGATACAGACCAATTTCCTTTTGCAACTCTTCTTATAAGATAATCACCAAAATTATAGCTAATAGAATAAAAAAAATCTTCCGGAAATTATATTTGAAAACCAAGGAGGATTTGTTCCCAAGCAAAAAATCACAGGCAATGTGATCATCATCCAGGAGGCTATTCATAACAGTATCCAAAGGAAGGAGAAAGGAATGATTGTAAAGTTAGATATGGCTAATGCATTTGATAGAGTTAACCATAATTTTCTTGCTCCAGTTCTCAAAAAATTTGGCTTCTCAATAGTTTTATAGAGACTATCCATGCGTTATATCAACCCCTTGGACAACTCCACTAATAAATGGAAGGCCCAGTAAATTATTCCAAAGCTCAAGAGGATTGCGGCAAGGCCACCCTCTTTCTCCTTTCCTCTACATCATCATGGCAGAATCACTAAGTGCAGCGTCAGAAAGCCAGAGAAAGGGGAAAAATAATAGGTATCCAGATAATGAGAGGGGTCAAAGATATAAATCACTCTCTTTTTCCAGATGATACCCTTCTTATGGTCAGGGCATTTGGCATAATTGTGAGTCGATTTAAAAAAGTGTTTGATGAATTTCTCCAAGCCTCAGGAGGCATTACTGCTGGAACACCTCTCCAAGAGTTATGCAGCGTATTTCACAAATTTTGGAAATTCCAATACAAATAAAATGGACTCATTTCACTTATCTCAGGCTACCATTAGCAAAGGAAACCGTAAAATCAGAATTATGGAGCAAGCACGTGGAAAAAATGAAGGATAAAAGTCAGAACTGGGGAGTGATGTGGCTTACTTTGGCAGGAAGAGTGATCATGAATAAGGCACTCCTTTCGGCCCTTCCCATATACCAATATGCAATAATTATGGCTCTGGAAAGTGCCCACAAGCAAATGGAAATAATAATAAGAAGCTTCCTATGGCAAGGAGGACAACAAGAAAACAAAAAATTCAGTTTAGTTCGATGGGAGCAAGTTACTCTTCCCTATGAAAAAGGAGGTATAACAATTCGTTTACCGGGACTAATGAACATTGCTTTAGGGACAAAAATAATTTGGAGAATGATAAATGGAAAAGGTTACTAGTGGGAAAAAGTTCTGACAATGAAATATTTAAATTGTTATAGAACAAAGTTGATAACTGACCTTATTCTAGACAGGCCATGTACTCAAATCTGGAAACTTACAAAAAAGATAATCTCTCTTATTAGATAACAAATCTCTAAAAATCCAGGGAACGACAAAACAATTTCTATTTGGGAGGATCGAATAATGGGAAAAAATCCTCTAAATATGAAGCAAAATTTAAGAGGACTTCAGTGCTAGATGGAAGAGAAAAGGATAAAAACTTTATTTTTGAGTGGGATCAGGACAATTGGCTAAGATGGAAAATACCAACAATCCCAACAAGATTAAAAATTCAGTGGGAGAAATTAAAAATGCACCTTTCAGGGGCTACACCCATCAATAAAGAGGAGTAGGACGACTTTATTTGGGACCCAAATGCAGGGGAATACACAATGAAATCTGGGTACAGCCTCCTTCAAGAGAGTCTTTGGAATGTAGCTTGGAAAATAGAGTGTTTGCCCAAAATCAAAGATTTCATGTGGACTCTACTAAAAGGTAAAATTCTCACCTCTGAAAATCTAAAAAAAAAAGGAATACAAGGGCCCTCTAGATGTGTGATGTGTCAAAGGGAGGAAGAAACATATCAACATCTTTTCATGAATTGTACGGTGGCTAGAGAGTGTTGGAATCATTTAACAAGTCCCTTGGAAATAAACATAAATTTTTCAACTCAGCTGACAACACTACATAAAAATTGGGACAAAAGCTATCCATACACAAAAAGAAAAATGACAACAACAAGCAAGATATGGAAGTGCCTTCCCTCAATCTTGTGTTGGAAGATTTGGTTAGCTAGAAACAAATGTATTTTTAAGGAAAAAAACGAAGTTTAGGCAAGATTCTTTCAAAAACCTGGAGCCAAGTTTCAGAGATAATAAACACAAATGGAATATCAAAAATGGACCTGAGCAACCTACAACAAGAAGAAAACGATTGGTACAACAAAGCAATTTTAGAAAACAAAACGGAAGCTATAACAAAAAAGGAAAAAGCCTCCATAGCCAAGAGTTGGAAATCAAGACTGGATGATAAAGAATTTGCAGAATGGACGAAAGAACATAAAATATACATTCTGTTTGTTGATGGAGCTTCAAAAAATAACCCAGGAAAAGCAGGAGCACACAGAGTCATCATAGATCCAAATGGAAAAAAAATAATAAATTATGAATGGAGTCTTGGAGAAATGACAAACAACAGGGCTGAAGCATATAGCCTTCTATTAGGCACAAGGCTTTTTAAAAAAATGCGATTAAGGACCCTATAATAATAGGAGATTTGGCAATTATCATAGCAACAATGGCAACCAAAAAGGACTTCAACAACACTGCTATCAACAAAATTTGTCAAAGGATTAGAACAAACATAAAAAATCTGGGAGACATAACTCTCAAGCATGTTATGAGAAATCAAAATAAGGAAGCAGATAGTTATGCCAACAAAGCAATTGAAAGACTAGTTGGGACTGTAAAAGAGAATAATGAAGTCTATGTACACAATATACCATGATTTTTCACGTCCATAATGAGGATTGAGAAAGAAGAAATAGAAAAGAAGCATATCAAAAGGGAAAAAAAAGGAGAATCAAAACATCACTTCAAAAAGCACACTGCATGTAGAAAACAATGAAGATCTTCTAACAGATGATATCAAGTGCAACCAACATAGTTCAGAGCATAATATCCTCCCCATTCCAAAAAAGCTTAAAAGCATGATTGATAAAGATCGCAGTCGTCCTTTACTCCTGAGCGAAGATGGCATTAGTCATATCAATCACAGGCAACATGATTGAAAGTGTCATACAAGTTTAAGTCATGTTTCAACGGGCATCTATGCAAGCAATTAGGTTATCCGATTCACGACGGTCACCTACAAAATCAGGTCACTACTTCACCCCGAGATCAATAAATTGGCGGCAACTCCTAGTAATATTCATTATCTGGAAAACTTTGAGCCTCATCTTTTAGGCCATTCCTTTAATAATCCCCACAATCAGCTTGAAGCTTATAGATTGAAGACCACAGGACCTCGACATCCTCCCTTCCCCGTTCTTTCAAGTTGTGTACACAAGAGCAATCTGCATCAGCTGGGGACTCCCTCGCATCCTCAACACTATCATTCAGTTGTCTGCTTCGATTCCTTTTTCGATCAAAGCTTTGTCTTCCCTATTGCAGTTAGCCCGAAGCTTATAGAGTGAAGCCCACAGGAGTGTTGAAAAATGTGCAACAAGAAATCTTATATTTTAGAATGTGCTAAAAATAGACCTTCTAAAAATAGCATGTCTAAAAATAGCAATTTAGCTAGTGAGGTCATTGGCCACATTGGGTGAGAGATGAAACTGCTAAAAATAGAAAGTTCTAAAAATAGTATTTCTGGGTCCCTTCCTATTTATAGCAGTCCCTAGTCTATCTATAGGAAGTAAAATTAATTTTGGTCTTAACAGCAGATTAAAATATTAATTAATTAATCTCCATGAGTTAATTAATTATGGAAAATTAAACTTGAAGTCTTTGTGAGATCATGCAATTATTTTCTCCCTTGATTTAGGAATTTATCCCTTGATTAAAGGAGATAAGGTTCAGTTCTATAATGAGAGAATCAGTTGAGTTAGTTCTAACTAGTCAAGTCCAGTTAGATCATTTTAACAAGTTGTTAAAATAATAAAATATAGTCTGTTAATGCTTGCATGCATGTGACAACTATTATTTTAGATAACTAAGAATTCGCTCATGGATAATTGTTGCGTGTTAGTTCTGTTAGAGACCCAATTGAGATAAGATGTGGGACAATGTACTATCAGATGCTTAACTATTTCTAGTAAGTAGTTTTTGCATGGTTGAGGAACTAGTGTTCTCTAGGAATACGTAGTTGGACCATTGGTTGTTTTTGGTATGTTGGAATTAATAGCATATGCTTTTGCTATTATTTCCTAAGAAAACTACATAAGGACCATAGGGAAGCCTATATAAAACAGGGCTTGGTGAGTTCATGAGACATATCTTCATATCTTCATACTTCATTAAGAACTAAATAGCTTGAGAGCTTAATTCCCTTTGTATTGTGAAGAGGATGCCACTTGATTGATAATACATGGTTGGGGTTTTATGCTAGTGCTTTCCCCTGGATATATCTTGTGTTATGTGTGATTAATTCTCTTGATTAGTTATGCATGTTTCTACTTGATGTTGCTCATGATTTCTATTACGCTTCCGCTTAATGTTATGTAGAAGTAGACCAAGCATTATGCTTTAGGACATTGCATATATCGGTTTGTTCTACAAGTGAAATTTCTACAAGGAGTTCGACTTCCTCCCTTCCTTGGTCTCTCAAGTTGTTCACACAGGATCAATCCACAACGCTATCACTCAGTTGAAAACTTCGCTTCCTTTATCGACCAGAGCTCTGTCTTCCCCTGTCTCATTCATAAGCACTCATGCAACTCCTCCATCCTCAGGCTTCAGACTCCTTTCCCAATCACTCTGGAGCATATCTCTTTCTCTCAGCGCCCTCAAAACTCCATCTTTGTGGAGCTAATCTCTTCATACTCATATCACAATCTGTCAAAACATCACCCCTCAGTCAGCATCTTAAAACATGACCACTATAAGGATTGGTTTTGATTAAAGTAGAGACAGAGATACAGTGGCTTGAGTGAAGCTTTGGAGAGCTGTCACCAAAAGGATCTCATTGTCATGAACTTCATCAACAACAATAAAGGAACAATCAGAAATCATCCTAGTAATAGGGCATTCACTGGAATCAAAAAAGAAATAGCCACCACAACAAATCAGAGCAACAGAATGGCTTGCAACCCACTAGAGAGAGCATAAAAGAATGACAGCTGCCCAACTTGTAGGGCCAACAAGTTTATGATTGGAAGATTCAACCAAGCACTAAAGGACCTCGGGGCTGAGATGAAGACTGTCAATGTGTACAAGCAAAGAGACATTGATCTCCAGAGAGCTGAAATAGAAGAACTAAAAGACAAATGCAAACATCTGGAAGAAGTTGTTGAGTACATAAAAACTCTCAACCAAAGTCAACATGGGGAAACATCCTCTAGGTATAGCAAGAAGCGCCACCCCCAACAGGAGGAATTAGTTAACCAATTCTGGTGATTGTGTCTCTTCTTCCTAATGCAATGCAAATATAGCTTGTTTCTAGGACAGTTTGTAAGACAATATGCCACTTTAGTTTTTGAAGTTTACAGTTTTAAGGTTGCAAATGTAGTTGTAGGGACTGTGCTCCCATTTTGTGCACTACATTTGAAACAAATCTCTTCCAAATGTGCAAGGAGCTCGCTCCTTTTCTTTTTTGCAATATAAAAAAAAGTAACCGGCTGTGTTAAAAAAAAGAATAGCACAAAATTACTATTCAAAAATATAGAAATTCGAGAAGTAATGGGCTAGTAAATCTATAAAGTGCTTAACCTAATCAAGTGCAAATGCAGTGGGGTAATTTTTGTTATGAACTAGAATGTTTTTGTGATCTAATGCAAGTGGAACCAACTTGATTGAAGCTCGTTAGAATGCTCTGAAAAATAGCAGAAATTTACTGTTCTTTGCCACAAAGGAGTTCCAGAAATCTAGATTTGGGAATAAGAAAGCTAATCCAAGTAGCTCAATGATTACTATGACCTTGCAAAGATTTTCCAAGGATGAAATGATGCTTGTGATCCTGCAAAAGAACTTTACATAAACCATTTATCCCATCCTACAATAAGAAATCATTAATACTAAATGCAGAAATAGAAAGAAATAAAAATAAGAGATGCATGTGAATAAGAAGTGAAAAGAAGGAAATAAAAGATAAAAAGGGCTTTAAGGCTCCTAGGATGGCCAAGCCTAAGGAAACTTAGAGACCTATGGAGGAGAACAATATTTAGAAGCTGAACATGACACCAATCTTCATTATTTTCATCAATACAATTACATCCCTGCAAGAAAATACAATGGAACTACAGAAATACGAGTTCTCTCCACAAGAACACTAATGAAAATCTATATCTAGAGGAAAATTTGACTTGGTACTTATACAAAATGATTAGGAATCATTCCCCATGAATGGATGAAGCTTTCTCCACCAAAATCCCCTGATTAGTGGATCTGGTTCCCAATACTAGGAATCTGCATTAAATGGTAGGGAACACATTCCTATATTTTCTCAATCATTGGAGTTCCACAATCTATGCCATAATTCCATAATATCTTGTTGATTTATTATTTAATAGTGATCCTCCTGAAGTAGGGAACAAGTCCCTAAATTATCTCCTCCAAATCTTCATAATCTACCCAATATTCTCATAATATTCCACAAAAATAAATAATAGTAGACACAAATATGCAATTATTCGTAAACCTTCTAATGAATATATTAAAGTTAAAAATACATTATCTAATGCAAAAAGAGAGGTTTAATGTGCTGAAGGATGATCATAGGCCTTAATTTATGTTTATTTTAGAGACACGAGCCTTAATTTATGTCTAATTTAAAGGCTCATCATACCGCCCTGCTGAAAGTGTTTCTCATCCTTTGAGCAAATTAGTAACCTCATTATGCCCCATTCATGGCCCTGGTGGCCTCTCTCTTTTGCATTAAGAATCTTAACTGTAAGTTCTGCAAAGACAAGCCCAAAAACATATTTGTTCAAAGAAAAATCCTTGTTTCTTGAGACCATTAGTTTTCCTTCTTCCCCTTATTTAAGATGGTTCTTGAATATTTTTCAGTTTGGCAAGGTCTTCCACATCCTTATCAATATTCTGCTACCTTGTTCCACCATTTGGAAACCTTTGAAACCTTCAAAATGTCTTTAGATGAGAACTAGAACATCATATAGTAATTCCTGTCAAACCTACAGGAAACCCTCTTAAAACTACAAGAAACTTTTTTTGAGCATAAATGATATTCTGAGCCTAGGACAAGCCCTCAACTTGACTCCCATGCCTTTTTCACTTTTTTAGGCCTTGGACAAAAGCTAGAAAGAGATTGGAAACCTCTTGGAAAACATCTTTTCATCACTACAGTTTGAGTTCTGTTTTGATGGTGAATGCCTCATTTCCTTTTGTTGCCTTCTTCTTCTCTCTTGTGGCCTAGATGACTGCCTAATGGCCTTGGAGTTCTCTGTTTTGATTAGGTCTCTCTTAAGCTCTGCCATCTAGGCGTTTAGCATAATTTGTTCATTTCTTCCTTCTTCTAGCAACATTTTGCCTTCCTGTAGTAGTCATTCCTCCTCTTTCAGGGTCTTCTAACTGTATGGGAGTGATGAGAAATTATGAAGAGGGATTGGATGATGATGTTAGGGCTCAGAGCGAGTAATGTAGGTATGTCAAAAATGCAGAGGATGCTTTGTTTTTTTTTTTAAGAATGAAATGGGATGGATGAATGATGAATAGATAGTGAATATGAAGTGGATGGAGGGCTTGGAGTGTTGTGGTGACTTGGCCTTTGCAAAAATTTATTCTTTAAACTATTGTCCTCATTCTTTGAAATCATCACCCTTCATAATTTGACTTTTCAATATTGCATGAGTGAAGGAATGAGCTGAAATTAACTAGTTTAAGGCAGCTGAGACTGCTAACTCATTCTTAGCTTATAAAACCTCATCTCTCATGCATTGACAACAAATTTCTAACTATAATATGCTCAAGAGAAGAGGTCAAGAATATTGCATACATGTACCTACCTGATGATTGTTGGAGAGACATTCATGCTACTGCTGACTTGATGTTGATGTGTAGGTGTTGGGGGACCTATATCAACCTTCCTAAAGAATATCTGACCCATTTCTCCATCATATTTTCTCTTTTAGCTTCTTCTTAACCTTCCTGTATATTTTCAAAACTTCCTGTAGTACTACAGGAAACTCTTGCAGTAATTCAGGACAACCTCTTGTAGAAGACTTGTTTTGCCCACATATCCCAAATGGTAGAATGGATTGACCTAAAACTTTTTGAGCATGTTTCCATCATTGTTATGCACCTCCAATAAAAAATTGGCCAATGGATGCACGGATCTCGACAAAAACTAAAAATCTCTGAAGGTGATGGAGGTCGATTTCTTGGAAACTGTGCACTGGAATTTGCTGAAATTTCTTGGTCATGTTACCATCATCTATATGCATCTCCCATGAAACAACCTTTTAAATGAATGCATGATTTTCAAGTTATGGGAAAAATAAATTACTGCTCTATGTATTTTGTTTCCTGGAATAAAACAGAGCCTTCCTATAGTTTTTTAGGACAACAAGAAAACTGAATGGGAAAAGTTTGAGAATGATGGGTGGATGGTGGAAATAGATGAGGGTGATGGATTGGCATGGCCTTGGCCTAGTTGGAGCATTTGAGCAAAGGAGGAGAAATCAAAATTTGACTTCTTTTGACAAGGTTTGACCTATTTTTTATTTCTTTGGTGGCAACTTGTTTTTGTTCCTTATAGATGTTGGAGAGCACCTACATTCATCAAAGAGACACATGGAGCAAGGATTTTTTATTTTTTGCCTTTTTTTTTCTTCTAGGCATACTAGCCGCCTCAAGGAAGTTTTCAACTAGTAGGTCTGCTTAGGGGCCTCAAAGGAGGTTTTCACCTATGATATTTTGTTTTTTTCTCTTTTCCCAACCCACTCACTGCCTCATGGAGGTTTTCAATCAATGAGCCAATATGAGGCGCCTCCAAGGAGGTTTTCACCTGATATTTTTATTTTTTCCTCTTATTTTTCATTTTTTTCTCTACTCTACCCTACTTGAAAAACAAAATCACTTTCAAGTATAAGAATACTTCCAATGGAGCCATGTGCACATCACGATGACAGAGAAAATGATGTGTAGGCTTGAAATGTATGCTTTGACATGTACTTGGATTTTAGAGACCAGATGATTTGACTTTGAAAGGGTCAAGCGTAGTTGAAAATGAGAGTGACGCTCCATCTTGTTGATTTTCTGGAACCAAACCTTAATATAAATTTAATGTCCTTGGTTTTCTTGCTTATGTGGATCATTAGTCATGTCTTCTTCTACCATGACCTTCAAATCTTCCTCTTTTTGTTGATTGTTCTCTTGAATACACAAAGGAATTGATGGTAACCATGAGGGAGCTCTATCGATCTATGATTTTGATGTCTGCTCTTCATCAAGTGCAACCCATGATTATGTGGCTTCTCATTTGAATCTTCTTCTTCTGGATGTGGTCCTTCAACGATATCAAGATAATTTCTTTTTTGCAATACTCTTCCTGAGTTATGGTGAATACCATTGATCTCAAGAGGAGATGTTTGGAAGTGTTGTACCTCAACATTGTAAGTGGGTTGAGCTACTTCAATGTGTGGGTTTGGAAATGGTGGTACAGGTAGTTGAGTGGGAGTGGATATTTGAGATGGATGTAGTTGGGGTTGTGGTTGTGGTGGAAATGAACGGTAGGGATAACATGGAGTTGGGTATGGAGGATATTGAGATAAATACTGAGGATATTGTGGATAGCTCCCATAAGTTCCTTGCCAACCTTGTTGTCAAGATTGGTTTTGGGTTGAGATGGCCAATGTTGCCAAGGAAAGGGTGTGTTCCAATTACTTTGAGGTGGATATAACCTTGAAATTGTGAATTAGCCTCATCATACTAGGTTGAATAGGTTTCCATGGTCCTCTTGGAGCTACATAACATAGCTACATTGATAATTGACTTGCTCCATTATCCTCTTGGTGAACTTCCTTCAACCTTGGCAATGAGGAGCAACAATGAACATCATGTGATTCTGCATGGACAACACGAATATCAACATATTCTTTTTGCTCATTTTGAATTCTTAACATTTCTACTTGTTCACTTAGATTTCTAAGAATTTATGTTTTAAACATATCAAGCAAATTTCCATGTTTAGCCTGAGTTACCAATCTTGATGCCGATTTACCTACTCTTTCCCTTCCTCTTGATATGTGTTTGCATGTTTCACAAATTTCTTCAAATGATAATTAGTATACATCACCTCTACTCATGAGATCAAGGAGATTAATCCATTCATCCCTAATTGTTCTAAGTAAGAGGGTTTTTAGTGTGTCGGATCCTAAATGATGTAGTTTTGCCCTCTTAACATTATACATGGACCTTTTTATTAGATCCTTTAGACTCTCATCTTCTCTTTGATTCATTCTAAATATTTCTTCTTTAAGACCACGATCTTTATATTTTTCTAGAAATATATTTTGCATATCATTCCATGATCTTATTGAATTAGTGCCTAAACTCATGAACCATTTAAGAGCTCTATCCTTCAATGTTGCCGGAAACAATCTCAATTTTTGAGTTTTTAATAAATAACCATAAGATCTACAAACAATTTCAAATTCAAAGGGAAATGTTTCCAGATCATTTGACCTTAGGCCATTAAATTTTGGAAGAAAAGATGCAGGGATGTTCTTCATGTGCACACTACCATCAGTATCTTGAATGGGAAATCCGAGAGGATATTCCTCATTGTCATCATCTCCATCCATTTCTTCTACATTCTTTGGCTTCTTCTTCTTCTATATGCAAAAGTGAATGTTGATGTGGCTTTTACTACACCACGTGATTAAATGGGGGGTGGGTTGGTGTTAGAGATTTTTTTGTTTTTTATGATTGAATGAAAACTATAATGCAATGCAATTTTCTACTTTTGAAATTAAATATGCCTAATGCAATTTTTTTTTTTTTTTTTTTTTTTTGCACAAAGTAAAAATAAATGAATCAACTAGGGAAGAAATCAATGCATACTTTAACACCTCCCCGGCAACGGCGCCAAAAAGTGATGAGCCTCGTTATTGCAACAAGAATTCTACAACTCCCAAGGCTACCAACTTTAATTATAAACCGAGGTTCATACAAACTTAAGAGGTATCAACACTATATGTGCAACATACAATGTGTCCTTCCTTTGATGTCAAGATGTAATGGAGTGCATGTACTGAAACCAAATCCTAAACTAATTGCCAAAAATGAAATGCTCTAAATGGAAACCTTAACCTATTGCAAGAAATAAAGTACAAGGAAATAAACATATTCTAATTACATAAAGATCATGAACTAAATGTAAAAGAACCCTAGTTTAACCCTATTTATCACATGTGATGATTTAAACTAATTGAGCATGAAATCTGATCTAGAGAGTACTAACTTTTGTGTGCATGTGTAAATATAAAAGAACTCATTTTTTTTTTAATATTTTTGCTTTATAAATGAAAATGCTAATCTTTCCTTGATCTTTGGAAGGGGAGATAGGTGTGGAGCAAGACGGGTACAATGATTTTGATGGCTTGGAGGTCAAGCAGGGGCCTAATCCAAGTTTCAATGATGATTTTTCTCAATTCAGGCTCAAAACAGGCTGCTACAGGATGTACTAGTTCTCCTACAGGATCTCCTAGTTCTCCTATAGGATCCCCTGATTTACTACAAGATGTTACAAATTTACTATACGAAATTATAATTCATCAAATGATCAAGAAAATCAAATCCAATTGGATGGGACAAATTTTTTTATTGACTAGGATGTATTAGGTCCCCATTCCAAGTGGAATCGCCAAAAAATACCTCTGTTAACCCATGCTAAAAAATAACACAAAATTATTTTTCAAAAATCTAGAAATTCGAGAACTAGTGAGCTAGTAAATCTATAAAATGCCTAACCTAATCAAGTGAAAATGCAGTGGGGTAATTTTTGTTATGAACTATAATATTTTTGTGATCTAATACAAGTGGAACCAACTCGATTGAAGTTCATTAGCATACTCTAAAAAATAGCAGAAATTTACTGTTCTTTGCCACAAAGGAGTTCCAGAAATCTAGATTTGGGAATAAGAAAGCTAATCCAAGCAGTTCAATGATTACTATGACCTTCCAAAGCTTTTAAAAGGATTAAATGGTGCTTTTGATCCTACAAAATAACTTACATAAACCATTTAAACCCATTCTACAACAAGAAAGTATTAATACTAGATGCAGAAATAGAAAGAAATAAAAACAAGAGATGCATGTGAATAAGAAGTGAAAAGAAGGAAATAAAATGATACAAAAGGGCTCTGAGATTCCTGGGATGGCCAAGCCCAAGGAAGCTCAGAAACCTATGGAGGAGAATAAGATTTAGAAGCTGAACATGACACCAATATTCATTATTTTCATCAATACAATTACATCCTTGCATGAAAATACAATGGAACTACAGAAATATGAGTTCTCTCCACAAGAACACTAATGAAAATCTATATCTAGAGGCAAATTCGACTTGGTACTTATACAAAATGATTAGGAATCATTCCCATGAATGGAGGAAGCTTTCCCCACCAAAATCCCTTGATTAGTGGATCTGGTTCCCAATACTAGGAATCTGCGTTAAATGGCAGAGAACACATTCCTAGATTTTCTCAATCATTGGATTTCCACAATATGTGCCATAATTCCATAATATATTGTTGATTTATTATTTAATAGTGATCCTCCTGTAGTAGGGAGCAAGTCCCTAAATTATCTCCTCCTCCAAATCTTCATAATCGGCCTAATATTCTCATAATATTCCACAAAAATAAAAAATATTAGGCACAAATATGCAATTATTCATAAACCTTCCTAACGAATATATTAAAGTTAAAAATACATTATCTAATGCAAAAAGAGAGGTTTAATGTGCTGAAGGATGGTCATAGGCCTTAATTTATGTTTAATTTAGAGGCACAGGCCTTAATTTATGTCTAATTTAGAGGCCCATCCAAACCAAAACAAAACTAACCAGGGCATCCAAAGGCTAAACCTTCTCAACCCTCAACCACAATTATTTCACCTAAACTGGTCTTGAAATCACCAAACCAACAAACACTTGGATGCCTCTTCTTCACCATACCTAGAGGAATTTTCCCATCCCCACCCACCTATCAAGGGATTCTTGGAGAAAACCATCTCCACCCCTAACCCTTGGGATTTTCTTGAGACCACCTCACTCAGTTCCAAAATATTCCAACAATCCAAAGCTCAACCAATAATGAATCCCATAACAGCATGGTTATCCAAGAAATGAGGGGCAAGGTTGTAACCACTGTCAATCTAGGAAAATTCCATGCCAATTGCAGCAAAGTAATCATGTAAACCAAATTCATGCACCAATGCATTCAAATCCCAACAAGAAAATCACACATGCAACCTGTTACCTACAAAGTCTTCCTGTTATAGTTGCTCTTTTGATCTTCTCCTTGCACTCCCTTGCTTTCCTTTGCTTGCTTGCTCCCTTGCTTATTCTCTCTCCCTTGGAGTATGATTCCTTTCTTAGCAAAACTAAAGTTGGCCAATATTGAAATTGATAAAAAGTTGTAAAATGTTTCTCATATGACTTTTTATCATTGATGTTTGGTGTCTCTTCCTTTCCTTTTCCCGTTTTCTTTCCTTTTCCTTTATTTTCTCTCTAATTGTCCTTGCATGCATATTTGTGTATCTTCATCTTCCTTTTCTCCTAATTTCCTTTATTTCTTTAATTAAATTTCCATTTATTGCTCTTTGTCTTTTGTCAATGCTAGTGGCAATTTCCATAGCCATTAATTAACCACCAGTGATACCCACTTTAATGTTTGTCCCTCCATTCAACTTAGAATTCGTGTCCCGTGACCTTGGTCTTATTTTTTCCTTTATAATGTCCTTCCATTTAGATGGAAAATCAACCTGGGGTTGTTACATTTCCATTCATGATAGAATATGCAATAGACTCAAAGGTGCAAGTCACAAAACCTACTAGCTTCTTATGTCTTAGACAATAAAGTACAATACAACTTAGTCTTGGATAGTACAAGACCTCCAATGATGTTAAAATAACTAAAGGAAAGTTGGTTGGGACTATGATCAAGAGTGGATTAACTAGTGTTGTCTCAAAACATAAGTGAGATCAGATCAAGACTATTATATGCCTTGTTCAAAGCATCCATTGTAGCTAGAAGTTCATTTTTGCTCAGATCAACTTGGGGTTTTTACATTTCCATTCATGATAGAATATGCAATAGACTCAAAGGTGCAAGTCACAAAACCTACTAGCTTCTTATGTCTCAGACAATAAAGTACAATACAACTCAGTCTTGGATAGTACAAGACCTCCATTGATGTTAAAATAACTAAAGAAAAGTTGGTTGGGACTATGATCAAGAGTGGATTAACTAGTGTTGTCTCAAAACATAAGTGAGATCAGATCAAGACTATTATACCTAACTTCTTCTCTTCTTCTTGATGGACTGTCACGCGGAATGAGTCGATCTTACGGACAAGATAGACCTTCCTAGAATCTAATGAAGACCTAATGACAAACAAACCAACCAGACACTATCTTTCTCTAAATGTGCTTTATAAATAATGGCAAACAAAAGTGTGTTTAAGGCCTACCTCATGTCCAACGCAAGTTTGGGGATGCCTTCGCTCCTTTGATCCAAGTAAGTTCCTTTGTCACAAACTTGCAAACACAAACAAGGCAAACGATTAAATAGCACCTGAATAACCAGTATTATAAAACATATTTAACATGAAATTCAAGGAGTCCATGAAACAAATAACATGAGATACTTGTTGAGAAAAATGAGCTTTATTGTATTAATTCAAAAGGAGAAGAACTTTACAACCTTTGCCTTGATGTTGTACAAGCTCCTCCTAGGGTCCAAGAAGTCTCCTCTACTTTGACAAGCTTCACTCACTTCCCAATGAAGCCAAAAAGGTATGTGATCTCTCCTCTTAAGCTCAAATAGGAAGTCTTGATTTCACTAGCATTTACCCTCAAAAGTTCAGCTTCTAACCTCCCTGGCCACTGACCCAATGCCTCAATTTATAGTGCAATGGAGATCAGTTACCAGGTCCTCCTTCAAAGGGATAGCTCCTCTCAACAAGGGATTAGTTCCTCCTCTTATGGGATGCATGAACCACTTGGAGCGAACAATCCACGTAACAAATCCTTCTAGAAACATCTAGAATTAACCCAAAGTGAGTTTTAAGATAAAAATTGTGCCTTTTGACTTTCACAGGGGTACGCACCCTCCCCTTTACATACAGAGCGTATAAGTACGTAGGTACTTGAACAAAGGGTGCGGGCCCACAGGCAAAAGTGAGAGAAAGTGCGGAACCAGAGTTACATTGCTTTTTGATGTCTTTCTCTCATTTCCAAAGCTTGTTTTGAAGAGCTGAGGTCTGAGACTTGCTTAGGAGGCTGGTATAGGTAGTGATAGACCTATACTGACTGCAAATAATCAAGGTGACGATATTTTTGTATAACACCTGGATTGCTGAAAACATGAAATGGTGAATGGTTTCCCAAGGCAGAGCACTGATGCAATGAATTCTTCCTATCAAACTTGAAAACATTCAAATAGAAGCAATGAAATGATAAATGTCACACATAAAACATATAAACACATAATAACAGAAGAAAAAACTGTACTAAAACTCCATACCACAAGGATCCCATAAAAAAAGCTGCAATTCTTATTAATCTCCTGCCAAACTGCTTACAAAAGATGTACAATCAAGGTCTAAGCATCCAACTGAGTCCAACCTGTAAAATGATTGAGAAACTACATGATATAGGCCTCCAAAAAACTAATCCTAGCCTCAGGGGTCAAATCCAAGAGATGAGGATTAGTTGCACAAAATACTGAACTGATAGCTAAAGACTAGGGTGGTCAAACAAACTCATCCCTAATATGAAGCAAACCGATTCATTACATGCCATTTAGGCCATTCATATGATGTATATACCCTAGGTAACAAAAATCACACTTTAATTACATCATCATTATGAATTACATTAGTGAAAAATCAAAATCCCACAGGTGAAATTTTTTTTTTGAGAAAAGCAATGAAAAATTTGGCTGCCTATCAAGTGTGCAGCGCCAGTGTTAAACGCGCAGCGCCAGAGTCAAACGTGTAGCGCCATGTTCAAACCCACTTTTTTCTACCTTCCTGATGTCCAAATTAAGCCCAGGATAGCTCGTTGGAAAGCGTATCCTATCTAGTTTCTAGATCTACCTTTAGTTTTCAAAATGAACTTGATTTGCCCCTCCAAAAATGGATTATCCCAAGACTGGTCAAACGCGCAATGCTTGGTCCAAAAATGACGCAAAAATGTGATTTTTTGCTAGTTTTTTGCCTTTTCCACCAACCAGTTTTGCCTTCCAAGGCAGGAAACATGGTTTTCCTGACTATCTTGGGCCTTATAAATCCAATGGTGGTGGTCATTCCTCCAAAACGTGCCTCCAAAAAGTGACCAAGCTGCTGATATAAAATTGCCTCAAAACACAGAAAAAGACAATATTTTCTAAAATGTGCCAAGAGTCTTCAAAATTGGTCAAGGAGCTGATGTTTGGTGTATCTAGGCATGGAGTGAAGCCTCTACAAGTGTGTCAAGTTTTTCCTTTTTAAATTTCTTCAATAACATCTCCAAGTGATCATTGATGGCCTGAAGCCAACCTTCCTTGTATTCTTTGATCATATCCAAGAATTGATGAGCAAGCATAGTTTCATCAACTATCTCTCTTTGTCTTTTCCCTTTAAGTTCCAAGGCTATTTTCAAACCTATGGTTCTAGGTCTACCTCTTGGTGCTTGTTTATTTTTCTCTTCAAGCAAACCATGCTTCTGAAGTGTCTCTTCTAACAAAACCTTGGCTTTTTTTGGCTCACTGTATGGTCCTTTTTCTTCTTCTGCCATGGTCTTTTAATGTCAAACCCTAGGGAGGTATTAGGTTGTTGGAATTTATGTAACGGAGGAGGGGATAGGGAGTATTAGTATGATGGATATGGGGGTTGGGGTTTAGGAGCCTAAGTAGTTGTAGCACCTAGGTTTTAGGGTTTTAGGACAAAGGTTTAGAGAGTGTTAGATGTAAAGGTTTAGGGAGAGGGAAGGAAAGTATAGGGGAGTATATGAAAGGGATTGTGAATACAAGGATAGTGTTGGGGAAATCTAGGGTTTAGATGTGAAATTAAACCAAATCTTCAATAAAACCTTTCAAACACTTATTAATTGACTTGAGGGGGAAAAGGCACATCCCTTAGCTGCTACTTACTTATCTTGAGGTTGAAAGCACTTTGGTAGAGTTGCGAAGTCGATTTTAGCTCTCCTGGACAAACGCACGGTGCCTTAAGGAAACGTGCATCGCTAACTTCAAATCAATGTTTGAGTGCCTTCCTGATGTCCAAATTGAGCATGGGATAGCTCGTTGGAAAGCTTGCTGAGTCTACTTTCTAGAACATCTTGAATTTGTCAATTTGGATTTCATTTGCCTTGTCAAAATCTCAATCTCCCAAGACTTATCAAAATGTGCAGAATGAGGCTGCCAAAATGCAGAGTGATGTTGCAGTCAATGTTTGAAGGTCTTCCCCAACTCCAAATTGAGCTCATGATAGCTCATTGGAAATATTTTTGTCTCTAATTATTCTTTGACTCATCAAGAAATTAATTTGATCACTCCAGCTAGGATAAATCTTGATTTTCCCAAAGTCACTCCAAAAGTGCAGTTACTCTCCTAAGGCAAATAATGTTTTGGACATTTCTCCCAAACCATGAGACCTGTGTAAAAACTGAAGGAGGTTTTTATTCTTGTGTCTATGATGGAAAGAAATCTCTCACTTTTTTCAAACACATCTTTTCTTTCTTAGAAACATCATTTGAATAAAACCTATCCTAATGTGTGGAACAGGGAATTTGTAGAAATGAAGGGAAATGAAGGGGATGAGGGGCTTCTAATTTCTCGATAAATTTTTTGGAAGTAGGGAGGAATGTTAGGAAGTAGGGGAAAATGGAATTTCAAATATTAAGTGAGGGGAAGGGGTCAAAAAGGGAAAAACACAGGCCTAACCTAGAAAAGTGTCAAATTATAGCAATAGGCTAGGGTTTGTGGGAAAATGATGAATTTGAGGGATATCAGTGATGGGAAGTGTTTGAGAAGGTATATTCAGGATAGGGGAAGGTGTATGAGCATCATGATACATGTTTTGTTGATGATTTGACCATCGGATTCATGAAACCAAGAAAAATTGCCTTTAAAACCCTAGGAGAGGGAAATAAGCCTTACCTAAGCACAAACAAGGTGTAAAATGACCCACTGGAACCTGAAATATTGATGACAACTCTTTGAATGATGGTACACTCAGCTGAATGGTGACATGGACCAATACTTGGAAAACTTTGGAAGGATTGAAAACAATCCTAGAGCTAATACCTAGTGACCAAATTTTAGTTGAAGTCTCATTGGTATGACAAAAATTTTGACTTTGACACCCCAAGACCACTTTATGAGAGCATATTTGATTACTAGTGGAAGGCTACAAAGACTGACTCTAACAGTGCTGTCAATAGCATATAGGAACTTCAACTTGTTGGTCTCATGTTCCACTTGGGACCCCGCCACTCTGTTGATGGTCAACAAAAACACTCTCAGTGTCACATCCTGAACACTAGAAATCTCAATCTTCCCATTCTTGGATTTTAGGGCCTCAAGATAGTGTTTAGCAAGCAATGAAGATATGCTTGCCCCAATCGGTTGTAACCCATACAAGTTTACTAGTTCCCCCCTTCGGGGCAATCCAGTGATGAAGTATATATCTGAAGTTTCCAACACCAACTCCTGGTCACCAATGACAAATATCTCCTAATTAATGTCCCAAAGACTAATCAGGTACCGAAGTAACTCAATTTGGGCCCGCATCCTTGGCGTGAGAAAGAATTTGAGGAGGCCGCAAGTCCTCAATGCTT
Source organism: Pinus taeda (assembly GCA_000404065.3). NCBI lineage: Eukaryota > Viridiplantae > Streptophyta > Pinopsida > Pinales > Pinaceae > Pinus > Pinus taeda. Next base: position 42,550 of record APFE031513807.1, on the reverse strand, counting down.
CCAGGCAATTTGGGTCATTCATTCCCTAGGTGTCAACATCCTCATGTTCCCGTTCTTTCCAGTCTACCATTTTCAGCGATTATTTCCTGCAAAAGCCATTAATTTGAGTCAACAATCATGCTTGGCCCATAAAATTTGAGTTGTAATGGTGATTTTTTGAGGAAATACAATTTTTCCCTATTCACAGCGCCGAGCACCTGTTTTAAAAATAGTTGTGCCGACGGCACAACTCGCTTTGTTAATCATCCTCGGTCGGCGCGATTCCATGCCCGGAATTCGCGTCGACCGAGGGTGAAAAATATTTTGCAAAACCCCCTTAAAAAACTAAAAAAATGGTTAAAAACAAAAATAAAGGACATGAAAATGGAGCTCAAGGCTTTGGCTTTTACCTGTAACTGGAGGCTCAACGAGTGACCTCCGGGATCTCCCGCAATCTGCTCTAGAACAATTAGGGCAAAAGTGAGTAAAAATTTTTCATAGCAAGGTAAAATGGTAAATGGTAAAAATATATTTACTTTTCTCCTTTTTATTCATTTTTTCATAAAAATATCAGGTTTTTGTAAATATTTTAACCTATTTTGCCTCAAGAACTAGATAATACACTTTACCTTTTTGTGCAGTGATAGGTGATGGATGCTTGATGATGATGAAGAGTCACGTTTCAGCTCTTTTCTCGACTCGTTAAGCTCATATGAAAAGATTATCGAGTATTTTTTCCCTTTTGACTCGTAAAAGAAAATAAAATGGGGGGTCTGCTTTCAAGCTCTTTTCTGACCCTTTAAAAGCAAAAGGATGGTCGAGCCCTTGTTGTTTCGCACTCGTTAACAGATGCAAAACATCGTGTGCCCAGTATAAGTTTACCTCTTTTTCGGGCTGGGAGGCACTATTTACGAAAAATGTACTCCTTGAATGAACTGGTCAAGCGGTTCTCTCAAGTATCGTTTTCTACCTTTATGGGATCGAGAGACACAAACGTACGAAAAGGGACCATGTGGAGTTTTATTTTACGTGTCTTTTTCAAACTCTTTAAACATGAAAAATATAGCGAATTACACCTTTGTCAGACTCGTTAAACTATTAAATGTCATCGGATTCGTCACTATGATGAACATGAGCTTCTCGTTCCTAGGTCTCATTAAACTTACTAGGTCGGATTCATCTGAAGGATGAACTTAAAGTGAAAGAATATGCTATCCCCTTCAAGCTTGTGACTAAAAAATAATTGGGGTACCTTCGAGAAGCTCACTCTTGAACATGACACTTTCTACTTAGTGTCGAGTTGAGATATCCTCATTTGTATCGTTGACCTTCCTAGGTTTGGGCCATTCATTTTTTGCCTTCCATTTGATCTCTGCCACATCATCATGACCAATCATCCCATGGATCCAAAATCTGACAAACTTCCAGTTGTATCATTGATATGTTTAAGAGTTTTCCTTCTGCAGTTACACTTACCTCTATTTCTTTGTATTGCCCAAAATAATTTTTCATGCTTTCGTCTCGTGTTGATGATGTGGGAAACATTATGGCCCTCCTTCGACACGGTCGTTTCCTATCGACTTCAGCTCATTATCCGAGAAGTTGATCGAGAGACTCCCTTCCAGTACCTTAGAGCTTGCATTCCCTAATGGCAAGTTCTTCACACTCGACGAAAAGTTCACATCATTAGCTTTCGATCGAGTGATTTCACGGGTGTTCGACTTCAGTTCCTCTATTCACATTCTGTGGATTGCGTTGATAGTACCTTGAGGACCATTGTCATTATTGATGGTTTCTCTCATTCTTGTTAAAATCTTACATCAATGACCTGTAATCAAGCAACTTTCTGGCATGTTCGACATCAACACATCTATTCACATGTTAGAATTTGTGCTTTGATGGGTCATGTTGGAGCGCAAGACCGTGGACTCGGATCACAAAAGTCCAGGTTGTGAACTGATGTGACATGGTCATGTTGATATGCATGTCTCTTTCCGATGGATGGCTGCGACCATACCATGAGTTATCAGATGTGATCCTTCTCATTATTGGATGGTTGCAACCATACCTTGGTTTCATTATGATCCTCTTTGACAGATAGCTGCGCCCGTACCTAGATCCATTTACATGATCATTCTTTGGATGGTTGCATCCATGCTACGATTCATGTATCATTTGACAGAGTTCTCGGTTATGTATATGTATCTGTACTTTCTTGCAAGTTTTCTGACGACAAACTACGGTTCCCCACACTGATTCATAAAGCATTTCATCCCTCACTCTAGCTCAGCCTTCATGCTTTAGGGTGCATATGTTAAATAGCATTTTGTCATTGTCTCTGTATTCCACATTCTTTGATCCTGGAGGACCTCTACAGTGAACCCCACATGCTTTGCCTTCATGAAGAAACTCCCATTGTCTCCTTCTTCATGAGCAGATCAATTCCCTTTTGCACAATTTCCCCTGAAACTTCTGTTTTGCCTAGTTTACAAGACCAGTGCTAATGGCTTTATCTCCCCCGTACCAATGTGCAGAGATTAGCACTATCCCTAGCGCCGACCGAAGAAACTGAGCTGTGTTCCAGGTGCATCAGTCCTGTTATAGAAAGTTTTTTAAATTAAGAGCTGAAACTTCCAGCTCTAGAAGCTTCGTAACATAAGTCTAGTAAATGGTTTGGCTGGATGGGGTTGAGGATGTCATTTTGGGCTCCTTTCCCCTATAATGATGGAACTACCTCAAGGGATAAGACCTTCTTCAATGAGGAGAGGATCCATCTCCCATCCATTCATCCTATATAAACCTCCTTTCTTCCCAAGCACAAGCTAGTGTTAATGTTGGTGTGCTAATGTTATTTTGCTTTGGAGTAAACAACAAGCTATTGATAGTTGTAGATATCTAGTTGTGTGAGGGAGAAGTGTGATTTGGTTTGGAGTGAAGCCTAAAGGGAAGAACCTTAAAACTATTGTTGATTAATTCCATCATGGAATGCCAGTAGAAGTGTGTGGGAACCTGGCCTTGTCAGAGGAGATCCGCAAGGTCAAGACAATGGTTGTAATCTCTTCTTGATATTAATATATATGCAACTATCGATTGATTTCCTAAATTATTTGTCACCTTAAATATTCATGGCTTAATGTTTCTTCACTTGATAAGTAGGTTGAATTACAATTTGTCTATTATCATGGTTGTTGTTTGTTGTTGTTCACTTGTTTCAGGTGTTTTAAGAAGAAAGCGAGAGATAGCCGGAGCGAGCAAGCAAGGACATCATCAAACATGATAAGCATACTAAGAGGTAGGCCCTCTTAATTGGTTCTAACCTAAGGAAATCTTCCATAGAATGTATCTGTGGTGGCTGGACCCATTATCGGGCTGGAGGAATTTGTTTCTATCTGCACTTATAATTTTACTTCACCATAGTCATCCTTTTGGTATCTTCTCTTCTCTAAGTTATTTGTAGTAGAACCTCTTCTTGAGCATGCATTTCCTCAACTATCAAAGTTGTTGGTTGTTGCATTTTTAACTACTCACTCTTCTTAGTTTTTTTGTTAGGTTTCATCATAGTTTCTTCATCCAAGTGATTTTATTGCTCCTTCTCCTTTGACATAGCTGACTTTCTATGGCAACTTCTACCAATTCAGTCCTACAAACACAATTCTTTTAATGACCAAAACATCACATTCAATTCTATAAGATCTATAACAAGATCTCATCTTCCACTACTTGTTAAAAAAATTCCTCTCAACCCAATGAACTTGTTCTTTCTCAATAGCATATCAACTCTTCACTTCCCTACAATCAACTGTCTTACTATTGTAAGTTTATTTTTCCTTCAACCCCTTTTCATTGTCAAGTTGCCTTCAAACATGCAAGTATCTCCACTATTCAATCTTTTTTATTCTGACTGCATCACCAAAGAGAAATCGGTTCTACTTCATGGTAGATACTCCCCACTATGTCAGCACAACACCTCACACTCAGAAAATCTCAATTCAATAGAGACTTACCTCAAGTTGCTATAAACTTTGCTTCCTCCAATAGATTCATGTATATTTCTCCAAGAGTTGTAAAACTGGAAAATTTATGTGGCTCTAACATTCTCCGAAAACATAGTTGATCTCTAATACCACTTGATGAAGAAAGGTTGTGTTTCCCTAGCTTCCCATAACCCAGGATACTCCAAACACCCATAGCTCTTCCTTAAACCAATTCTAGAAATTCATAAACTAGTTAAACATATGCAGTCAAAAGAGAGTATGGATTTAACTTCACAAGTTCCATGAGAGATGATCTCTCCCCTTATAATCCCTTTTCTAACCTCACCCATATTACATGGGCTTCACTTATCAAATGACGCAATAGGCAAGTCGAAAAAGGCTCTCAAAACCACATACGCAACCCTGAAAACTCCTTGTTGTAAGCGCTGCAAAATATTTTTGTAATGCTGAAAAAATATTGTAGGCGCTACAAAATATTTTCATAGCAGCCCAAAACTCTATCTTGTCGTATTAGAGGAAGCCAAAACTACTCAGTTTGATTCCTAATCATTTGTACACGGGTTTGAATGGGTCCTTGACACAAGGGATGAGTTCATACACCTTTCTTTTCCCGGATTACACTCTCAATCAAACTAACTAGACAGAACAAATATGAAATGGTCTTAACAACAATGAAAATAGGGTCCTCCATATTTTTGTTGCAACAACACATTAATTACCAACAGAAACACGCAACCACTATTCCAAGCACAGACAAACATACTTCTACGGACTTTACAATAGGAATCCCACAAAGGTAAATGGGAAATCTCACCATTCACTCCACCAATTGAAACAATCAAAGAGGCATTAACACAAGGTATTATGTTTCTACTCTAACAACACTTAGTCGATGTAAATATCATACAACCACTACATCAAAACATAAAGGGAATTTCCCTATGAGTTTGAACACAACTACAACGCAATACTCAAGGTTGCATTACTAGCGCACGCAACAGTTAAAGTCACAGGGAATAATATCAATCGACTCCATGGATTACAGGGTCTCAAAACTGTATACTAGCAACACATATCATCTATAGCATCTACGTGGTGTTACCACCAACAATAATAACACACATCGATATTCAGACCAACATCATATCCCAAACACGTCAGTAATAACTGCAGCCTCAATATGAAGTTACAACTTCATACGCACAAGGATAAAATGTCCAAGCCCCTGATTGTACTTAAACCATAGAATCACTTTGACGGAAAGGAATACAACCATGAAAATTCAAATTCTTATTGTAAATTGACTCAACAAGTGCATCCCTCAACAAATCAAGTTAAAATTATACAAACAGACAAATTAACATGTACAAAGGCATTAAACAAGTTTTTCATTAATCAAATTCAGACATAGATTAAACTTGCCAAATTTACAAAGTGGGCATCTAGGCCTCTCTTCCTTTGCCTCTTCTCATAGCACTAGAGCTTCTCCTCTCTTCTTCCACTACACTTCTCCTTTGTTGCACACACACTTCTTTTGAAACACTCATCCTCTCTAAAAACAAATCTACACGGGATAACCAAGAGTTAGAAGAGATCATTTGTTTCCCTTTTTAATAAAATATGGGACATTGGAATTACATTTACATTAGGACATATTCCCTCCAACTTATTCTAAAAATAAAACTCACATCCTAATGAAAATATCTATAATTCTTAGAAAACATTTACAATCTCTCCTATCAGCATCATATTACCATCCCATCATGTTGGAAAGCTATGATCCAATCTTCATTGAACTTTGTGCTCCATATATGCACCTGCATCATACTACCAAGGTAGAAAAATATATGACCTCTTGGTCATATGAATCTGGTCTTCTCTAACAACTTCAACTTGAGATTTGCAACACGCCTCTGTAGTAACAATCCTCCACCTTGCTACACAATAGCTCACCAAACTTTCTCCTGAGTTTGGGATTTTGGCATCTTCTTAGTTCTCTTCTCAGGAATCCTACGAGAACTTCTTGCTCTCGGCTACTACAAATCTCCTCATCTTACTCCATTGTCACCTTCACAATGAAACAAATACCTTACCTTATCCTTAACTCAACTTGTACCTTCTTTTATCGCTTATGCTACGAACTTTGAACTTTACTTGTTGCCAAACTTTACAAACTTTCCAATACATTGATCAAAACTTCCTCAGCATCATAGGTTGTCTCTTCATGCAACCAACTATACCTTATTGTTTTCCTTTTGTCAATTTCATCCTCTAACTCAATGTTGGGATGAAATTTACTATCTCTAGGCTATTCATTAAATCTTCATTTGCTTCATCCACTATAACATCATCCTCATTATCATCCACACATGTGTTCATCACCCTTAGGTTGTTCTTCCATGAATGCAACTCAACTCCCCGATATTTCCTCCAACTAAGAATTTGATCTATATCTCATCTTCACCTGCAACAAATTCCATTTTTCTCTCTTCCAAAAACTTCATTTGTAATCTTGGTCTTCCTCATCTTTATGTAGCAACCCTCTCATCTTCTCTAACTGTAATTTGACTTCAGTTACTTCTCCATCAAGTTTGTCCTAACTTGATCCAGTATGGATTCTCTATGAACCTTTATTATCACTCTCAGTAGTCACAAATTTCCTTCTTCCATAAGCTTCTTCCTGCTCAAAGTGAACTACACACAAGGCACTGCAACAAGCTAACTCCAACAACTTGTTTTTAAATATCATACCAAGCTCTTCCAAGCCTAGTCTTTTCTCAGTATTTATGTTGAATCCTTCCTCTGGAATCTTCATCTCAGCACTCTCTGCTCTTCTGGATTCTGCATGCAATTGACTCGCCCTCTTCCTCTGAGAAATTTATTGTTCTTCCTCACTTTCTACCACAAGATTCCTTTCCATTATCCTCAACTACAAACATTCATCACTACTACTTTTAATAAACAATTATTCCACAATTAACTAAAAACAAAATACCATTACCCCCTTGTTTAATATTCACGCAACTGCTGCTACAGAAGTCTCCTTATTATTTTCATCCCTTTGTTGTTGCGGACCTCCCTGTTTAGGACCATTCTTTCCACTCATAACTATGGTCATCTTGACTTTCTTTTAGAAACTATTCTGTGTGATTGATTTCTTCCCTAACTTAGCCATCTCCTTCTCACCTCACTACTTTGGCACTTTTTCTTCTTTTTCTTGTGACTTTCCTTTGAAACCCTGCTATGACCAATAAAAGTCATCTTCGTCTCTTCTTCTTGTGAACTCTCCTTATCTACTAGTGAGCTGCAACAAGCCCTTCCTTTCTCTGTAACAAGTCTTCTACTTTTCACCCATACTAAGTCATCCTCTTGGTATGTTCTCTTCTCTAGGTTCTCTATAGTAGACCCTCTTCTTGAGCACGCTTGCTCCTCAACTTTCAAAGTTGTTGGTTGTTGCAACTTTAACCTCTCACCAAAGATGGGAAAGTCGAGATCTTACCCGGCGGGCTGCGTTCGTGAGTTTAGGGTTTCAGTTCGCCAGATTTGCGCCGACGCCGGGCCAAGAATCTTGCTCTTCTGTGGAAAGTCCAGAACCCTGTTGGATGTTTCCCCATTCATCAAGTTTTCCCTTTGGCTAGGGGCAGTACCGTCTGAAGGCAAGTTTCTTCGAGTCTTGATTCTCAGAAATCAGAATCCGGGGCGTTTCGCTTATTCCTGGCCGCGGTGTATCATCTATGATTTCGTTTTGCTCAGAACCGGCAGATCTTACCATGCTTATGGTCGGCAGTGGGGATGTCATGTCGATTCAGGGGGTTTCTTCAGCGGCAAGGTTGAAATCTCTTATCGAGGGGGTAGTTTGGCCCTGGTTTGTGGTTTTTTTGTGGTATCCCAAACTCTTATACCACAGATACACATCAAACCGAACCACATAACCCCTTTTCATTTGATTTTTGACTGTGCTCGTTCTCCCAGATCCGAGATCGCTCTGCGCTGGCAAGGAAAATCTATCGGTGTTTCTGGAGGAGAGAGGCGTACTCTAGACTTGCTGGCCCTCTTCGGCTCACCGTGTTTTCGATCGGCAGTCCTAGGGCAGATTTTAAATGGGAAAGCTGTGGAGACAGATGGAGGCCGGAGTAGGGACCTGGTCTCATGGTGTTCTGAAGAACTTTTTCCCTATGCAGCGCAAAAAATCTTCATCAGACCAACAGAAGGCAAACATTTATGTTTACAGATCTGGGGAAGCATGAGGGTTCTGGAGCTTAAAAAGAAAATCCAAGACAAACTGGGAATCCCAGCTGCTCTCCAAATATTAATTTTTTTTTGGGTTTGCATGCAGGATCTTTTCACACTCCAGTACTACAAGGTAGCAAAGGATTCAACCATTATCCTCAACCTCCGTTTGCGAGGAGGATCAAAGGGATCTTTGTCAAAACCTGCAGGCACCTATCGTGATGCAGCTAAAGGGAAAGGTCCCACAGAGGGGAAAGAACCTGCAGCAGTCAATATAGCATCGAGGCAGTATATTGTAGATCAAATGATAGAGAGCCCCTCAATCTCGTTGGATATTCCAGAGGTAAGGAACATTTTCTCAGATCTGGGAAAAAAAGCTATTATTTGTAGATTTAACGGATTCTGGCCTAAAACTAAGGCCTTGTATCAATGGGTTCACACGACCTGGACAAAAAACTGCCAGATCCACCTCTGTTCGAAGGGCTTCTTCATAATAATTTTCCTTGATGAAGAAGAAAAGGAAAAAATTCTCAATGAAGGACCATGGTTCTGGGGCACTGCGGGCTTATTTGTCACCCCATGGTTTCCAGAGTTTGATGCAAATACAATGGTGGTTTCAAGGATGCCAGTATGGGTTAGATTGCATAATCTACCATTACACTTTTGGCACTTCAAGACCTTATCTGCCATAGGGAATACCCTTGGAAGAATGTTAAAGATTGACACAGATAGAAATTTAAAAGGAATTTTTACTTTTGCTAGGATATGCGTCGAGGTAGATCTCAGCAAAGGACTACCTGAAAGCATCATCCTGAACTTTAACAATATTCAGTGGAAACAACCTTTGGACTATGAGAACACAGCTTTCAGGTGCAGGGGATGCCAACAAACAGGTCATTTTCTCAAAGCATGTCCCAGCAAGAGCAAGCCACAACAAAGAAAGCCCAGAGGATGGCAGAATCTAGATGAAGTTTTAAAGAGGAGAACAACACAAAAGAAAGCCCCATCGGCAACAGAAGAGGAACCAACAGAAGAAGAAGAGGATGATATCACCATAGAGGAAGTTGAAATAGAACACCAGAAGGAAAATATAGTAGTCAACAAGGATCCACAGCCACATACAAATCAAGCAGAGACCCAGCAAGACAAAGTAGAGATGACAAGCGTGGATCAAAGCATGGGAGGCAACAAACGGCAACACCACACAGATTCATCAGACTCAGACAAAGAATAAGGCCAGCTGATCGAAACAACTCAGATTTTTATTGCTTCGACCGAACCCACTCTCGGTGAGTGGCGTAAGGTCGAAAAGAAAAAGGGTCGAAAATCTTGAAGCAGTTCTGCTGGAGTTTTTTCCCCTCTTTTTCGCTCTCTTTCTTTTCTCTTCTCATTTCTCCTTGTTCACGTTAGTCTTCTAACATCGCGTAAGGTGCGTCAGCACATGTGCCCTTGTGGCAGTTCTTCTATATGCTTCTTTGCATCAGCCAATGTAACTTTTCATTATTTCTTTAATAAAAAGTTACTGATTTTTTTCTTTGGAAAAAAAAAACTTTAACCTCTCACTCTTCTTAGTTTTTTTGTTGGATTTCATCACCATTTCTTCATCCAAGTGCTTTTCTTTCTCCTTTTCCTTTGACATAGCTTACTTTCTATGGCAGATCCTACCACTTCAGTCCTACAAACACAATTCTTTTAATGACCAAAACATTACATTCAATTTTATAAGATCTATAAAAATATATCATCTTGCACTACTTGTTGAACCGATTACTCTCCAACCAATGCTCTTATTCTTTCTCAAGGGCATCTCAACTCTTCACTTCCCTGCAATCTACTCACTTATTGTTGTAAGGTTATTTTTCCTTTAACCTATTTTCATTATCAAGCTGCCTTCAAACATGCAAGCATCTCCTCTATCCAATCTCTACTATTCTGACTACATTACTGTTAGGTCCCTATAATACTAGTGATTCCCCAAATACTATTGCAATTGTATCCCTTATTATTATTGTGGTTCCCCTAGTGTCCCCATATTTTTATTAGTATGCCCCATAGAAGACCATTATTGTTATTTTTGTGCCCTTACATTATTATTGTTAGGTCGCCTTTGGCTATATTGTGACCCATTAGACTCCTATATATAGAAAGGATATTTTGTCATTTGTATCATCCAAGAATTGTTCATTTTTGTAATGTAAAGGAGGTTTTCCCCTCGAAGAGGATAAATTATAAGGCATTGATCTTTCTTTTCTATCTTTTTGTGAACTGTTTTCATAACATTTGGTATTAGAGCTTTGGATTCTAGGGTTTCACTGCTCCAAACAGGTCATCGTGGAATTTTCTCTGTAACTTTTTTTCTGCATAGTTTCAGAAGCTAAAAAAAAAAAACCAATTTGAGATAAAATTGCGCTCAACCGTTGGTCCAAATTTTTGATCTCGTCTCGCTATAGTTGCGGAGATATGAGCTGAGGAAATTAGTGTTTTTGCAAGATCCAGAATTTCATCTAAAACAGATCATTGTGGAATTTTCACTATAACATTTTCGCTTTGAAGTTTCAGAAGCAAAACAAAAAAACCAATTTTAGAAGAAATCGGTTTAAACCTTGGGTCCAAATTTCAGATCTTGGCCCGCTATATTTTCAGATATATGATCTGAGGAAGTTAGGGTTTTTGCAGACTCCCAAATTACATCCTAAATAGGTGACATTGGGAAAATCGTCATAAATTTCTCTCTGAGCATCAGATTGAAATTTCATCAGAATTTACAGAGAGAGGACGAACTTTATTTTGTTTTTGTATAATTTTCAAAACCTAAGGTCGAAACAATAACGCGTGGCACTTCGTACAAGTTTGCTCTACTGAAAAAGTATATAAGCAGGTCATCTTGGGAGGTGGGGCATAACTCTTTCTTGGAGAATCCAATTTCGATCGGAAATTCGATACTACAAGGTCACAATTTCAGACCTTGGAGATTCGAAATTATAGAGTTACAATCAATTCAATATCGAGCTCCTACAAAGTGAAAAAAGGTGTGTAGTTTTTTAAAATTTTGAAGCATTATTACCAATAATTGATGCCCCGAAGAAAGAAAATGGAGACACCTAGTAAGAAACTTGGAAGTTGTAGCATGACTCATGAAGAAAAAGAAGAAATGCAACATGATATATCAAAATTACAAGACCAAGTGCAACAAATTTCATTCGCACAAAAAGTAACAGAAGCTAAGATGGATGGTTTAAAGAAAGGCATAGAAGCTAAGATGTATGGTGTGGAAGCTAAGATGGATGGTTTAAAGAAAGGCATAGAAGCTAATATGAATGACGTGAAAGCTAAGATGCATGGTGTGGAAGCTAAGATGGATGATTTAAAGAAAGGCATGGAAGCTAAGATGGAAGATTTGACAAAACTTCTACAAGAAATGCATACTAATGGTGAAAGGGTAGTAAAGGAAACACATGATGAGAACAAAATAAATGTTAATCATGGTTTCATAGACTCTAACATTGGATCAAAGAACCACCATGTTCCAAAGATCGATATGAGGAAGTTTGATGTTCATAGGGACTTTAAAGGATAACATCCAACATGAGGTTTGCCTTTGGGAACCTAATTCATTGGAGAATGCGTTCAGGTTGGCAAGAAAAATGGAAAGAAAAATTATGGCAACAAGGAAGTCTACCACTCACAATCATAAATATGGAAGTGTTGTTGCCCCTAGCCATCCACAACATACAAGGTTGACACCACAACAATTGGAAGAAAAAATAGCAAAAGAACTTTGTTATAGTTGTGATAGAAAATACACTAAAGGTCATAAGTGTGCTGAGAAGAAATTATTTTACATAGATTGTGAAGAGGAGGAAGAAAAGGAATAATAAATGTCAAAATAAGAGGATATACACCAGGAACAAACCCTAGAGAAAGAAGAAATAAATCCAACCATATCTTGTAATGCATTGGCTGGAATTACCACTCCTCAAACTATCAAGATATAAGGGCATATCAAGAAGAAAAATGTAATAGTGTTGATTGATTCGGGAAGTACCCATAATGTTATTCATTGTAAGATAGCCAAGGAATTGAATTGCTTCCTATATCCAGCACTAGAGTGTCAAGTGATGGTTGCAAGTGGAAGAACCATAACTTACTCAGGAAAGTGCCATAATATCAAGCTATCCATGGGAGAATATGTATTGAATAGCCCAATGCTTTCCATTCCAATGGGTGGTGCTTATGTTGTACTAGGAGCCCAATGGCTACAATCCTTGGGTACAATAGCTTTTAATTTTCAAGAACTTTTCATGAAATTTTCTTCAGAAGGAAAGGAAGTTGAATTAAGGGGTATCGCAGGGAAACTAGGAAGTATAATCAGCTCTAACAGAATAACAAAACTTCTAAAGAAAGAACAACGAGGCATAATTGCACAATTATGTTCACTAGAGGTTCCCACATCGAAATCATCTATTTCTCCAGATCTCCAAAAATTCTTGGACAATCATTCCAAGGTATTTGAGACTCCTAAAGGCCTCCCACCTATTCATGATCATGATCATGCTATTCATTTGATTCCTGGAAGTGTTCCTCCAAACATCAGGCCTTGCAGATATCCCTATGCCCAAAAGAGTGAAATTGAACGTATTGTTGCAGAAATGCTGGAGGCTGGTATAATTCAACCTAGTCAAAGTTCTTTCTCTACTCCAGTAGTATTGGTTCACAAGAAGGATGGATCATGGCGCATGTGTCCAGATTATAGGGAGCTCAACAAACTCACTATTAAAGATAAATTTCCCATTTCTGTCATTGATGAATTATTGGATGAATTGCATGGATCAATTTACTTCACCAAGTTGGATCTTCGTTCAGGATATCATCAAATCAGGATGAAGATTGAAGATATTCCAAAAACAACATTTAGAACTCATGATGGTCATTATGAATTTTTGTCATGCCTTTTGGCCTTACCAATGCACCTTCTACATTTCAAGGTTTAATGAATTCCATTTTCAAACCCTTCCTTAGAAAATTTGTGTTAGTATTTTTTGATGATATACTAATCTACAACAAGTCTTGGAAGGATCATGTTCAACATGTTGACAAGGTGCTCAAACTATTGGAGGAGAAGCAATTATATGAAAAAAGCTCCAAATTTTTCTTTGGAGTAGAAGAGGTGGAATATCTGGGTCATATTGTATGTCATGAAGGTATTAAGGTAGACCCTAGAAAAATTAAAACCATTAAGGAATGGAAAATACCCACATCCATAAAGCATCTATGAGGATTTCTCGAGTTGAGTATTATCGCAATTTTGTTAAGAATTATGGGAGAATAGCAGCACCTCTAACAATATTGTTGAAGAATGATGCATTTTCATGGACTCTAGAAGCAATGAAGGCCTTTGAACATCTTAAAGAGGCAATGTGCAAAGCACCAATCTTAGCTACACTGAAATTCACAAAAACCTTTATTGTGTAATGTGATGCCTCAAGAAATGGAATTTGTGTTGTTTTAATGCAAGAAGAAAGACCCATTGCTTTTGAAAGTCATACAATCAAAGGAAAGTATTTACAAAAATCTATTTATGAGAAGGAAATGTTGGCACTACTATATGAACCTAAGAAATGGAAACCTTGCCTAATGGGGAAAACACTTCAAGGTAAAAATAGATCATGATAGTCTTAAATACCTTTTAGAACAAATATTATCTTCAGAAGAGCAGCAAAAATGGGTCACAAACATGTTGGGTTATGACTTTGAAATCATCTACAAAAAAGGGAAGCAAAATGTTGTGGCAGATGCACTCTCAAGAAAGGATGAGGATGTGGAAGCATTTCATTGCGCCATTTCTATTATCCAACCAGATTGGATAAACAAAGCAAGGTATGTATGCAAGAATGACGAAGAAGTGTGAGCACTCATTCAAAAGTTACAACAAGATCCCAATAAATCTGATACATTTAGCTGGAAAAATGATTCGTTATGGTACAAAGACCAATTATACCTATGTAATAATTCCCAACTCAAACAAAAGATTCTTAGGGAATTGCACACCTCTCCCTTAGGAGGGAACTCAGGATTTCTAAAAACTTACCACAGGGTTAAGAAGGATTTTTTTTTTGGATGGCCTTAAATCAGATATTCAAAAGTTTGTGGCGGAATGTTTGGTTTGCCAACAAAATTAAGTTGAAACAATTAAGACCCCAAGTCTATTACAACCTTTATCCATTCCAAGCCAACGTTGAGAGGAAGTTTCAATGGATTTTATCACGGGTTTACTCAAGTCCAAAGGAAAGAGTGTTATCATGGTGGTAGTTGACAGACTTACCAAGTATGCACACTTTTGTGCATTATCTCATCCATTTAAAGCGAGTACAGTTTCTACTGCATTTATGGAAACAATTCCAAAGCTACATGGAAACCCAAAGATTATTGTAAGCGACAGAGATCCCATTTTCACTGGAAATTTTTTCGACAAAATTATTTTCTTGTCTTGGTACTCAATTAGCTCATAGCTCATCTTATCATCCTCAATCTGATGCGAAAATTGAGATAGTAAACAAATGTTTGGAAGGATATCTTCGTTTCTTTGTATTTGATAAATAGACACAATGGGTCAAATGGTTGCCTCTAGCTTAATGGTGGTATAACACTTCCTTCCATACAGCAACAAAAATGACCCCATTTATGTCACTTTATGGATATCATCCACCATCCATCATATCATATTTAAGAGAAAATTCTAGGGTTCAAGCAGTGGAAGATCACATCAAGCATCAACAACATGTTCTCCAACTCTTAAAGGATAACCTCACCTTGGCACAGAATAGAATGAAACAGCAGGAAAATCAACATCGTAGCGATTAGGTATTCCTACGGCTACAACCATATAAACAAATGTCCCTCAAGCAAGATAAGAAGGATAACAAATTATCACCAAACTATTATGGTCCATACAAGGTGTTGCAAAAGATAGGTACTATGGCATACAAATTGGAGCTTCCTGCAGCTTCCAGAGTGCACCCAGTTTTCCATGTGTCATGCTTAAAGAAGGTTATAGGTGACAAGCTCCCAGTTCAACCAATATTGCCAGAACTTGATGAGGAAGGAAAAATCATACTGGAACCTAAAGCAATCAAAGAAATAAGAACTTGACAGCTATGAAATCGATCAATTTCAGAGTATCTCATCAAGTGGAAGAACTTACCCGTTGAAGATTCCACATGGGAGGATGAGAATTTTATACAAAAGTATCCAGAACTACTCTAGCATTGAGGACAACAATTTTTTTAAGGAGAGGGGCATGTTAGGTCCCTATAATACTAGTGATTCCCCCATTACTATTGGCATTGTATCCCTTATTGTTATTGTTGTGCCCCTAATGTCCCCATATTGTTATTATTGTGCCCCTAGTGTTCCCATATTGTTATTTTTGTGCCCTTATATTATTATTGTTAGGTCACCTTTGGCTATATTGTGACCCTTTAGACTCCTATATATAGAAAGGATGTTTTGTCATTTGTATCATCCAAGAACTATTCATTTGTGTAATGTAAAGGAGGTTGCCCCCTCAAAGAGGCTGAATTCTAAGGCATTGATCTTTCTTTTCTATCTTTTTGTGAGCTGGTTTCATAACAATCACCGAAGAGAAATCAGTTCTACTTCAAGGTAGATAATCTCCACTATGTCTGCACAACACCTCACACTCAAAAAATCTCAATTCAACGTGTACTTACCTCAAGTTGTTGTAAACTCTACTTCCTCCAAGAGCTTCTTCTATCTTTCTCCAATAGCTATAAAGTTGAAAGATTTTTGTGGCTCTGATATTATCCAAAAGCATACCTGACCTCTATTACTAGTTTATGGGGAAAGGTCGGGTTTCCCCGATTACCCCTAACCTAGGATACTCCAACACAAACAACAGTCGCTCTACTTTAAAACAATTCTGGAAATTAAAAAATTAATTAAATGTATGCAGTCAAAAGAGAGTCTTTTTAGCTTCACAAGTTCCATGAGAAAGAGTATCTCCCCATCTAATCCTTTTTCTGACCTAACCCAACATACATGGAGTTCACTTATCAAATGGCAGAATAGGCAGGCTGAAACAGGCTCTAAAAACCTCATACACAACCTTGAAAATGCCTTATCGTAGGCGCTGCAAAATATTTTTGCAACATTGAAAATATATTGTAGGCACTGCAAAATATTTGTGTAGCACCCCAAAACTCTATCTTTTCATATTACAGGAAATTGAAACTAATCAGTTTGATTCCTAATCACTTCTACACGAGTTTGAATGGGTCCTTGACACAAGGGACAAGTTCATACACCTTTCTTTGCCCGAATTACACTCTCACTCAAACTAACCAAACATAACAAATATGAAATGGCCTTGACAACATTCAAAATAGGGTCCTCCAATTTTTTGTTACAACAACAGATTATTTACCAATGAAAACACATGGCCACTATTCTAAGCGTTGACAAAGATTCTTCTACAGACATTACAGTAGGAATCCCACAAAGGTAAACGGGAAATCTCACCATACACTCCACCAATTGAAACAGTCAAAGAGGCATTAACACAGGGTACTATGTTTCTACTCGAATAGCACTTAGTCATTGTAATTCTCATACAACCACTAAGTCAAAACATAAAGGGAATTCTCCATGGGTTTGGACACAACTACAACACAATACCCAAGGTTTCATGACTAATGCACATAATAGTTAAAGTCATAGAATATAATATCAATCAATTCCATGAATCACAAGGTCTCAAAATTATATACCAACAATACAATCTACAACACATAGGTGATGCTACCATGTACCAGCAACAATAACACACATTGATATTCAAACCAGCAGTGTATCCTAAACACATCAGCGATAACGACAACCACAATGTGAAGTTACAGCTTCATATGCACATGGATAACATGTCCAGCCCAAAGATTGAACTTTAACCAAAGCATATATTTGACATAAAGGCATGCAACCATGAAACATTCATATTCTTGCTGTAAATTGATGCAACAAGTGTAGCCCTCAACAAATCAATTTAATGTTATACAAACATAGAAATAAACATGTATAGAGGCATTAAACAAGTTTTTCATTAATCAAATCCAAACATACATTAAACGCGCCAAATTTACAATGTGGGCATGTGCAACCTTGACCTCTCATCCTTTGCATCTTCTCCTAGATTTGGAGCTTCTCCTCTCTTCTTCCACTGCAAATCTCCTCTGTTTCATACACACTTCTTCTCAAACACTCATCCTCTCTAAAAAGAAAGCTACATGGGATAACCAAGCATCACAGATGATGATTTGTTTCCCCTTATCATAAAATATGGGAAAATGGAATTACATTAAAATTAGGAAATATTTCCTCTAACTTATTCTAAAAATCAAACTCACATCCCAATGAAAATATCTATAAATTCGTACAAAAAAATTAAAATATCTCCCAACACCATCATGTGACCATTCCATCATGTTGGCAAGCTCTATCCAGTCTTCATCAAACTTTGTGCTCCATCTATGTACTTGCCTCAAAATCTCAGTACCTATTAATTATAGCGAGTGCCCACTGCCCATTTAGAAGAGAGAAACATATGCCTATGGATGTGAACTTTGACAAGAAATATTATTTTTAGTGCCCACGCCCATTTACAAAAGACAAACACATGCCTATGCAAGTGAACTTTGACATGATTTATTTTAGTTTAAATAGGGATTTGTTTTAAGGACCCTCGAACACCAAGATTTTAATAAAAAGTGAAATGCAATTTAGCAAAAAAAAAATTATGACATAGCCACTTTCAGGGCCATTACTTCTCCATCTAGGAAATTTAACATGGTGAGCAAATACAACCACCACCATTAGTTGTTTGCTAACTAGTTGAACTCCCTAGTGACCTAAAATGACCGTAACAACCTCACTATTTCATTATCTAGCAAATTGAACTCGATGAATAAATACCACCATTGGATGAACCAGTAAAACTTATAATGTCCTAAATGACTATAACAACCTTATCATTTCACCATTCAGTAAAACTAAACTTGGTGAGAAAATATACCACCATTTCATGTTAGCTAACAAGTCAAAATCCAAGTGTTCTTGAATGAACATACCAACCTTAGTATTTCAATATATGGGAAATTCAACTTGGCGAGCAAATATCACCACCCCCATTTGTTGACTAACCAACCAAACTCGCCATAATAGCTTCACTATTCTAGTATCTAGGAATTTAGGAAATTGAACTTTATGATGAAATACCATTGTTGACTAATAAGTCAAACTCTTGAAAATAAGGGTAGTGGCATCTAATTCTACTGCTAGTGGATCAAACATAAGTATTAGAGAGACTTCTAAAAAATGTAAAACTTTGTCTTCAAACCTTTCATGTAACTAGTCTTTATTTATTTCCACTTACATTTATGACCGCTGTGATTAAAATTTTCTAGCGCAATTGATTTTTAATGCAACAAAACAAGAATAAAAAGGATATATTAATAGAAATTTGAAAGTAATTTGGACATGGATTCATGAATATACTGGGGAAAATTTGGGCAAGTTATGTTGATTAACAGAGGTGAGAAATTTGTAGCAGAGGCTTCTTAATAAAAACAAAGAATGAAAAAGAACTTATAAAAATAAGTTGCACCTTTTTGGGTAAGAGGAAAATGGTTTTCTAGACTTGACAACCTAAAAGAGAGGTCCTTGCAATACTAAATTACTAACAACAAACATATTTTTATAGTCATAAACATATCTTCATGTTAAGATGCTTAAATATATTTAAAACTCACTTGGATTAAGGGTAGTAATAGTTGTAATCCCGTTGTAGTCACAAGTGCCAGGCAACATCCCGTTCTTAACGTAGTAGTTGTTGAAGGTGTGGGAAGCACAGACCTACACATTATCGAAGTCAAACTATGCCTCTCAGACCACAAGGATAGTACAGTGCCACCTACAATGTGTTGTAATTGAAATTGTTCTTAGCCATAGACCAAGTGATCCCTATGCTTGTTGAAGGATTTGGTGTAGATGAATCATTTCCCAAAAAAAACTCACTTTCTCAGCTTCCAGGTCGGTATCCTTTCTCATGTTGCTACTATATAACTTTTGCTTTCCAAAACCTTCTAAACAAACATAAAAATCCCACTAAAACCCAAAATAAAAGAAACAAAGCAACCCCAACATAAAAACCTATACTGCTAAACTATGAAAACAGCCAAATCCCTGTAGGTAAGTTCTGTAGATAAATGCAGGATGAGCTTATAACTATATACAAATCCCATTTTTTTCCATACATACACAACAAGAAAATAAGGTGAATAATATACACACAAATACCTTAGCAAGAGGAAAAGCCACAAAGCATTATAAAAACGAGGCCATTGAGAACATTACGCTCATTGCCACACTCCAATGATTAATTTACTACCAGACTAGCTTGTTTCATTTCGTGGGTAATGGGATATACTCAATGTATATTCACCACAATACACACACAATATATCTTTGTCACTCTAGCTTTCTATTTAAATCATGTATATATCATCACCCACCATTTATACACTTCCACAATAAGAACACTCACCTCACAATGTTGATTCTATGAAGCGAACGTATTAGCTACCTAGCACTCAATGCTCCCTTTGCAACAGGGGGGTCCTTCACAATTTAATGTACTAAAATATATATTAATAGAAAACTATGCAAAACTAAGGAACATACTTCCCTTTTATAAAAGACAAATGAACATTTAGGAATTGCGAGTCGGTGACACTGGGACAAGCCCTCGACCCAGATGGAATGTCCCTAGGTGGCAGTGCTTTTCAGAAACTTATGATAGGTACTAATGATGTTTTCAAAAAAAAAAAAATCATCAAAACACATCATGAGAAGCGATTATGTAAACGTTTTAAACATATTTTATGGTCAAGATTCCCTATAGGAAAAAATCCTATCAAGTTCCTAGAAGCAAATTATGGAGTAGAATAGAAAAATTGGAAATTCCAAAACAATATGGGGTTTCTATCCATAGGTTGTATGAACAAGTATGGACCAAAACTTTAACCAAGAAAATATTTTTAGAGTGTTTTGGAAGTGATATTGGGGTCAAGCAAGATGCCCATTATCCCCTACCTTATTTAGGTTATACATTGACAAATTAGAGGAGTGGATAAACAAGTGTGGTGGTGAGGGGGTTCGCTTGACCAATTATGTTATAAATTTGCTTCTTTATGATGATGATCTTATTTTAATGGAAAAAACAACACAAGATTTGAAATAACACTTAAAAGCTCTAGAGTCATTTTGTCATGAGTTGGGAATACAAGTGAACACCAACAAAAATAAGGTCATTATTTTTACCTTGAAGAGAAATAAGGTTCGTAGGGAATTTGTTTTTGAAGACAACCCCTTATAGCTTGTCAATGAATATAAGTACCACGACCTCAATTTTCGCAAAAAACTCAGTTGGGAAACATGTAGAGAAAAAATGATACAAAGGGGGTGGAGAGCTCTATACTCATTGCAAAATAGATGCATGAGAGCTGAGATATAGGATTTGGAAGACTAAGAATACTCTTTTTGAGCTTCTAGTGGTTTTAATGTTACTATACGGATGTGAAGTATGGGGTAGCAACACTTCAGCGATAAAGTGAAGATAGATAGAGAGACTACAAATATTTAATCACAAATAGACTCAAGATTAAATCAACTAATCCATATGAGATTGTCTTAGCAGAAGCGAGGGATTTCCTCATTGAAGCATCAACTATGCTTCGGTTATTAAGTTATCTAAGAAGATTAGATAACATGGAGACTCGTTGGCCAAAAATGGTAGCTAGAAAGAAATTAGATAGAAAGAAGGGCGTGTGGATGAAACAAAATGTCAAATGGATGAATAAGTGGGGTATTAGTATAAGTGAATGTCCAAATAACAAAGGGGAAATAGAAAATTATGTTCAAGGAAAATTGAAGATAGCATGTGGAAATGGTCGCTTGGGAAAAAAAAAGTATACTATATCAAACATTTCAATCCTACATATAACCATATAATCAGAAAGGACGAACATGGAAATCATGGAGCATGCAAGCTGTATGATATTGCATGTAGTATTTCCTTTAGAGTTTTTGGTATATGTTGTAGATATTGTTGTTTACCTTTCAAATTTATTTCCATGATTGTTATTGACTTGTTTTTTTTAAAATTTAATTATGAATATCTTTTTCTGTTTCAAAATAAATTGTTATTTCCAATCTCATTAATAATAACCTACAATGAATATAAAATAACAAGAGCCACGTGGTGGCATATAACAACTTATTTGCATACTTGAATTGTGCGCATCTAGTGTGTTTGGTTGAAATGATATGTGTGAACATATCACTATTTGAAAAAAAAAAAAAAAATCATCTAAAATTTCAATTATATTTTTTATTTTGAAAGTGTCCATAGTTTTAAAATAATTGATTATAGATAACAACAAAAGCATATCAAAGCTTATGCAAAAAGTACATTGAAATGGATATAAGGACAAATTCTTCTCGGTTTTTTTTTAATATTTATTTGAGTAATATTACAAATAATTTGAGAGTAGACTCCCAAATACCAATGCCATTATTCGTGAAATGAAATTAAAATAAAAAATAATGGTTCATAAATTTTATAAAATCTAATATTTTATAACCCTAATATTGTTTTTTCAAAACTTATAAATTTTATGTGTTCTATATAAAAATTTCAAATCTAATTAAATTTGAATTTTTTTGACCTAAAAAAAAACAATATAAGGAAGCTATAAATATTGGCATCATATATTTAAATAAAATTTGGAGTCTTATTGTGATTAAATTCATTTTGTCAATTCTCATTACATGTGAAACATACTTTCTCATTTAAAATTGATAACAAAAAATAAGTACAAACTTATTTCAGTTCCGACCTTGACCTATAGGAATACCAGTAGTGTTGTCGTGTGTGACCAATCCAAAAATAGTATAAGGTCCTGAAACCCTGACATGGACCCAAGTCTAACCCTGATCTATTGCGATATGCCATCGACTATATGGAGGAGAGGGGATGGATGCTCCCATATTAACTAAATGAAGACTCGTGTAAACGACTTGTGTATAAATTCTTGTAACTATTAAGTTTGGAGCTATTTGCAGCCTGTGATATGTTCATGCAAGTTATTGTGTAGACATTGAACCCTAACTATCTTACTTGGAGCCTTGTACCGTCAGGCAGTCTGAGACTAAATTCAACATCACTCCACTTCCTGTTTTGGCAACAAACCTCTATAAATGTCTCGTAGTCCATATTCGATTAACATATATTTCTTTTAATATATATATATATAGCTCTAGCTGGAGTGAGAGGAGACTAAGGAAAGTAACGAATGATTCATTTTATGGCCAGAAATCTTTGTTCTGAGTTTCATTACTGTTGAATTTTCATTTAAGCTGTATGTAGTTCTTACTTTTTTAGTAAAGGAATCTTGTGCAAAGATAATTGTCGTAGGTGAATGTGTAAGGCGAAGGATGGAATGAAGCAATGAATTGCTTTCTCTTTGTGCCTGGGGTAATTTTATTGTGGGATTTGTTTTTTTGTAAAAGCTATATTTACTCCATATACTAAACGTTTTTGCAGGGTCCACTAGTGGTCGGGAGTCGATTTTGTTACCTGCTCCTAATGTTGTCAATGAGCCCAAGGTTCGACCTCCTATTAGTTGGAGTTGTCCAGTCTGCTCAACAAATTTTCTTTATTAGGATGTTGATCGTCGGACTGCTCCAAGTCAACAAATTTTCTTTATTAGGTTCTTGACCATCTGACTACTTCAGGTCAGGGGTATATGAGGTTGGGTGGACCTCCTATTAGGCTCATGTCCCAATATTTTACATGCAGGCTGATTTCCTCAGTTATTCAATACATTGTACATAGATGTAAACTACTCATTGGCGTGTGTATTTACACGATTTTTTTGTTGAATTGGGGTGTTCTTGTAACTCATGAGCTTACTGGTAACGTTCAAATATTGGAGAAATTCGTTTAACAATAACCAAGCTGCAAAGCTTTAAATCCTCTACATCATAAAAATATTTATTATAATCTTGAAAGGATTGACAAAAACATTCCAGATTGATTCTCAAAAAATTTATTCTAATGATGAAAAGCGAGGGCATCTTATTCATGTTGTTAGTATGAATTCCATGATATTTTTTTTGTGTTCACTAGGTAATCAAAGCTAGTTGTATTGCAAATATCGAGTGGACCACCACATTTTGTCTAAAGGAAATGTCTCCTCGTGAACACCAAATGGCCCTCCTACTGCTACATAGTATGTTGTTCTCTATGCTTCTTGCAACATACAATAGTTCGTCAAATATGGCCATTTCCTCTGTGTGGGGGATTCCGCTACATTTACGGGCTCCCAGACATGAACATCAAGTTGTAATCTGAATACCAAGTTGTAATTAATTTGGAAACCTTCTAAGGAGAAGTTGTTGATATTCGGAAACGTTATAGAGCTGGTAAACTGTTGCATGGGGATCTAAACATGGAATTGGAATTCATAACGCCATGATTTAGGCTACAACCAAAAGAAACACAGTTAGTCGATTGAATACAGAGATGAAATTCAACAACAAGAAGGAATGGAAGTAATATATATATATAATATAATATTATATATATATATATATTATATATATATGTATTATATATTATAATGTGCGTATTTTGTTTCTTTGTATTGTGCTTTTTCTAAATAAACACATATATTGAGTTGAAGGACCATCCACTACGAATGTTACAATGAGGAGAACACTCAGCCAACTAGTTTCTTCTTGATGGGGGATAATGTGAAGATTGAAAGAGAATGTTTTGACACACAATCGACTTGTTGAGTTTAACTTTCATTGAAACAAAATGAAGTTGGCTTGATTTCAGAAAGAAAAACTCACTGAGAGGGTAGTTGCAACCAAGTAGCTCTCCTTTGAATTTTCGTGCATCACCGGGGTGAACAAGGGTCATAGATGACTCCCATTTTATGTGGGGTCTAGTTAGACATTCGGAAGTTGGACTTATGGTGTATAGCTAGATAAGTAAGAGAGGAAGCGACCCGATTTCAAGTCAGGCCCTACTATAGTCGAGAGCAACACTACTTTGGCTGAGTGGAACAAAGGCCATGACTTCGATTTATTTCGGTAAATGTAAATGAGTTTGGAACCATGTTGTTGTTGCCTTTGATCCATTACAGACACATCATGACGATGTGTTGAACCATCGTCAAGACGGCCATGATGAGCCATGCCCCTGATAAACGCTTATTAGCCTCCATTGACACTCTCAGATTCAGTTCCATTATTATTATAAATGGATGCTACAGGTAGTTTACAACCACTGTGAAAGCTAACTAGAAATGTTAGTCAGATTACAACATTGGCTCTACTAAGTGAATGCTCTGCTAAAATCACAAACAAGGCGAGCACCCTGCCATCTAGATGTATTTGGCAGCCCTGTATTATGGCCTCTTATCACAAAATGGTCTATCTTTTAGCAGCTCCACATGCTTTACCTATACAATCACTGACCACATGCCACTAAAATAATAATAATAATCAAACAACCACTAAAGTTAGCTGATATCTGGAACAATCTACAGTGTCATGATATGGGAATAGAGTTAGGCATTTAAAAATATATCCGTTTGAACCACCATAAAATTAGCAGCAAGTGATAAGAATCTTAATCTGCTGTAAAAATTGAAGTCCACTTTAGTTAAATTTTGGATGTCCATTATGGTAAGTAGCATTTAATGTTGTGTATATATGGTTGGATTTAAATTGTTTTAATTTTAATATTTAACATTCATGCTACATAATAGGGTAATTAATAATTATTTAAAATTTTAAAATAATTTAAATTTTATAGGGGAAAATTTTATTTCAAGACAATTAAAAAAATCAACTACTTGTAAATGGACAACTTGGCACCTTATCATCTCAAGTCATATGGATTAATCATGACTTCTGAATTTGGCCGACATAAAAGAGGAAAAGCCTTCCACGGATACTGGTAACATGTCTGCATCATACGGGCGTGGGACATGGTTGTAACATTGTAGAGTTCTTTAATTTATTTCACCTTCAACAGTAACAAATATTTTAATAATGTGAAGATGCAATGTTTTAGTTCATCTGTATTCAAGGTGGTTACGTGGTAGCAAATCTATTGAAAAATTGACTAAACTAAGAGGGGGGGTGAATTAGTTTAGTATATTCATGGACATTAAAATTATTTTCATTAATCTCATTAACTGATACATAACATGAGCATATTAGCAAATAATAACTAACATATGAATATGTGATCAACAAGTAATAAGCAAACCAAACCAGATGCATGAACACATAATAACAACACACATTAACATTAGATATATATGGAAACCCATAAATAGAGAAAACCATGGTTTTATTGTTGTTGTGATGCAAAGGAAAGCTCCTATTCCTTATTACATCTGATTTACCATAGGCCCCAACCTCAATGTACCGGTTTACCTGGTCATAAACCTTGCATATCTCCATCTTCATTTCTGCATCTTCTTCCCTTCAAATCTTCTTCACATTAGCTTCATAAGTCCCAGGTAACTAATGCATAATAGCTCAATTAGCTCCCACACATTCATCCATTCTCTAACATCTCTTATGCCTTCCAAAATCATATATTTTATAGAGATAGTTTGCTGGTTGTTTGTATCCCACATAGGAATATGAAGTGAATAGTCTTGAATCTTTGCCTTCCACTCATTTGTTTCCAAACTCTTCATATCTTGAATATAAGAACAAAATAAATAATTCATCCAATATTAATTTCAGCCACATTTAATCATTAAATGAATAAACCTAATGCCAACATCAAATACCAATCTTTCTCGTTAATGCATCACAACAATCTTTGCCTTTGCCTTTGAGTCTTACCTTTGCATCACAACAATTAAGCTTAATGAACAATTTTACATCACAACAAATTCTTTAATATAGCAACCTCTGCAACATTATCAAAACATTTTAATGTATCACAACTCTTCCTCCTTCTTCTTCTCCTTTTCCTTATCTTGTTGCTTGCTTCTCCTAGCATATATTTCTCCTTTGCCATCAATGACAATATTGCCAACAATCTCCCCCATTGACATTGATCACAACTCAGCGCATTCATCCTCCTCCATTTGTCATGAAAGATATTTCTCATTGCTACCCATAACCTCTGCTTACCTCCCCCTTTGGCATCAATGGGAAGGGGTTATAGATGTCTTGTAGCCTGTAAAAGAGTTCATATTGAAGCTATCATCTGCACCTTCATCCATATTTCCAGTTGTCTTGTTAGTAGTAGTTGCACATTCTATACCAACAACAACTATGAACCCATTTTATGGAGTCTTGTCAATGCATCTCACACAATCCTCTGTAGAAAAGGAATGTTTGGATTTATCCAATGATGCAGAATTAGCATAAACATTGCATTCAAGAGATGCTTGGAAGGGCACTAAATGTAAGAATGCATCCCTCTGTCTCCCATACATTTAAATATCGTATAATCCTTGTAAGTTCATTCTACCTCACTGAGTTGCTTAATTAAAGGTATTTTCTTAGAACTGAAACAAAATATAGGTACCACGGGTTACAAGACATGATTATCATGTATTCATTAGAGGTGGGCTATAATGAATTTTGATAATTGTTAACGCAACTATAATTAGATGCATGCATATCTGGAAGACAAGATCCATCCATTGACTACAAAATCTAATTTCATCTCATTCGACTTTTAATTTATATTGGTTTGATTCCCCTATAAAGGGGATTCGTTTAACCAGCATGGCTACTGGCATTCCCAGAAAACCTATTAATATGCTCAGAAACCACTAGTTTCAACTAAGGGGAATCGTACTTGCAAAAATACCAAGGAATTCAATTAATATCACTTGGAACACAACCGTAAAAGACATGACATCCATGAAGACCCAATTGCTCAATATGCCATGGAAAACATTTAACCCTTCCATTTCCTTTGAAATCATTTCATTAAAAACCTGGCAAAAGACAAATGAATTGAAGATCAGTGTGTGCAGAACCAAATCTGCATCTTGGCCATCTAGTTCAAATAGAGTTCTTCCTTTGGCTTGTAGAGTCCATATTACAATAAGCTGGTACAGAGCTTGGCCAAAATTATTCCTCCACATAACAGTGTTGATGATTATTCTACCTCTTCCAAGAAGCTTTATTTTCATCAATTCATCATTTGGAGGCTTTGATTCCAATACCAAGTATATAGGAGTATCCATCATCACATTCACCCATAACAATTGTACTGCTATGAGGGGAGAGCTACTTAGAAACTGTGATGATTGTGGCAAAGTTATCATCAAGTATAATCACATCTACACTCTCCTTTGCAACTTTAGTGCCATCAATGCCCATTGCAAGCCCTATGTCTGCTTCATGTAAAGTTGGTGCATCATTTGTGCCATCATTTTACCCCATTCAGTACTCATGCCTATTGTTGTCGCCAACATCTTTCTAGATCCATATTGTACCTTTGTTCCTGATAAGAGAAAGGGTTTCTCTTTGTTCACATTCACAGGTTCACTCTCACCTGTTAAGCTCGACTCGTCTATAAGCAAAGAAAATCCATATACAAATAGCCCATCTACAAGCACTCGATCCCCAATCGATAAATGCACGAGGTCCCAAATAGCTAGGTCATATATTAAAACTTTCTATCTATAACCATTTTGAACTACCTGTATAAACACCTTCTTCTTCTCTCTATCTAAATCGCTAAACTGCAACAATTGATGATAATAACAAGTTGTTTTTACAAAGACAACTAATAAAATGCTAAAAATAATGTTGAGACCATCATAAGCACCTTTGGGCAACCCTTCTTTATAAATTTCAACAGCTATAGAGATAACTGCACAAACTACAAGGATCATGAGAGTCGTGTCGTGCATTTCTTCCCACACAAACATCCAAAATCCCCGAGGTGGCTTCTCCACAAATCTGTTAAAACCATAGAGCTCATGCTTCCTCTTTAAGCTTTCCTCACTGGCCAAAATTCCATCAGTGATTTATGCAGAGAGCTTTTCAAAGATTCCTTCAATGCCACTATGGTATCTTAACTTCTTACGATCTTGGCCTTCGACTATGGATGCTAGTTCATTTGGCGAAATACCAAAACTAGATGCTTTGAATTCCTCTGGTACTTTGTAATTAGTAGAAAATGATAGAACAACATCAATAAACTGGAATGCAGCTTGAGGAACTAAAAAAAACTACTCTTATTTTCTTTAATTCGATCGAGGTCATGGACTAGAGACAATTCACACTAACAATTTCAGTTTTTTTCATTTTGTTCTCTAACATTGTCATGCCTCTTTTCATAGATTTCATCTTGGATATTGCATTCCGCTCATGGTGCCAACATGCTCATAGTTGAATGGCCACTTTCAATTATTGCCACATTTCCTACAAATTTTGAATGCTGCATGCGCTCATTTAAAGTTGCATATTATATCCCAAATGACTATACTAGTGATAACCATGTAGAGACTAATAATGCAGAATTAACGCCTTGCACTTCCTGCATACATCAATGTAATGCACCATTAGTATTTATCATAATGTTCATATCTGCTCTCAATGTAATGCACCCTCAATATTTATGACAACGTTCCCATATCTTCTCTTTGACACATAGATTGTAATAAGCACACTCCAGAACCACTAAGTAACGTTCACATGAAACAACTATGGCACCATAGAAGTAGCACAACATTTTTGTCTCCTTGTTCGCAATTTGTATACAATGCGAGGTCGATGAGAGATAAGGCCATTGGGTTGCATGGAAAACTAATGTGCAGATCTAAATGCACAGATCTAGAGCATTGTGTCTGGACGACATTACATAGATATTGCAGTGTAACAAATCTTGCAATATATCGACCTCCTAAGAGATAGAAATATTATATGGAATAAAATTATTGAAGGGCTGACCACAAGGAATAAACATGACACCATAATTATGATGTACCAAGAATATATATCATCATTCTAACTTGGTAGGTCTGGTGATGGCAGAATTTTTGGCAAGCATAATGTTTTGAACAGTAGATTGGCTATAATGTATTCATAACGTGTTGGCATAACGTGAAATGGTGTTATTCTCATAAAGTACACCCTCTGGTGTCTCCATATCGTTCCATATGTTGAATTAATGTAGCTCAAAGGTATCAATCTACCTGGCATTGCTCAGAGGTATCATAGTGTAACACAACTCAGAAATATAATGTTGCCTGCTTTTCCCGAACCTTTACATCAAACTCCTCCTTCTCTCTAGGATGATTATCTTCCCTTGCCGCAAATATTGGGTCGTCATTTCATTCAATGATAAAGATATCTTTATCGCTTGCATTTGCACTTGAAGAAGCACAACATTGTAATACATTCATATTAGACACATCCATGCCCTTATATTTTTATTGAGCATCTATAACATACTTCACCTTCACATGCCTAAACCTTGTTTCTATTTGGAGATTCAACATTTTCACCAGTTTCAATGAAGCAACCACTTGAACTTTCCAAGGCAGCAATCCATTGCATACTTATTTCATTGTGTTTCTCATCATAAGCTTATGATAAATTATACAAATTCTCTTGGGCAATTCCTTCAGTTTGATCCCTTATATATCTTATACAACTCTACTTCTCTTTTACAATCAGAGAGAATCCTTCCCCCAATGCCAACAATGTGTTGACATCATTTTTTCTTATCAGCTCGTCTCCATCACTTGCATGAATATTTTTATTTTTGCTACCTTCCAAAATAACCGATGCTTTTATTTCTTCACAATTTGATACAGTACCTGGAGCAGTTTCCATGCCATCAATATCCACAAATACAACTCCAGAACTCGAATGCCCCTCCAAATTTTGTATTCTTAATTTGTCATCAACTAGAAAATAGTCTTTGATTTCCCTTCACAAAAAAGATGTCTTTCTCTTTTGTATGGGGATTGCATGCCAAAGAACTATTTCCAATAATTTCTTTTTCATGTTTCATCACCAAAAAGGTGTTTCTATTGTCATATTTAGCCAAATATTCATTGTTTATGTCATTTTGAGATCAACTGCATGCATGACTAATGATACATTACATTTATCACATTACACTTCAGCGTCACTTCTTAATTTCTCGAACTCATGCTTCAGCCGTATTTTCACATTTTCATGTTCCAAACAAGCACAACAGTCCTTCAAGGTTTCTCCTTTGAGATTTTCTGAACTTATTCAACTCATCTCTAGAAGGAAATGACCTTTTTGCAAAAATCATTTTATGTGACTCACTCTTTGGCTCTTCTTGTTGTTGCTTGGTACTATTTGCCTCTTTGTTATTTACTCTGCTTGTACCTTCCTCTAGTGGTCTTTTCAAGGCTGCTTCATTATCCTCTATGGATGTCTTTTAGCTACTACACTTTTCTTATGAGTCCTTCATGAATGATATCTCCTATCCTAGTTGCTTACAGAACTTGTTCTTTTGATCTAAGTCTTTTCTAGCTGAATCAACCTTATCTTCTAATCTTTTACATTATAGATCTCTCTCCTTGAGTTTAATACAGATCACCTCTTCTATTCTCCTTGCTTCTTCAAGTTGTGTCTTCAAGCTGAAAATTTCCTCCTTGTACTCATTCTCTCTCTAATCACATATCTGCATGAGTTTCTTCAAATCTTTGTTTTCATTCTTTAATCTTTCTATACTAGCCAATGATAATTCAAGCCTAGCTTGATTTTCATTTTCCTTTTCACCAAGAGAGTCAGGTACATTCACACATGTAGAGGTTTCATTTAACTGGACACTTTCCCTTTGACAGGTTTTTTCCTCCTTCCTCTTTCTCTTTCCTTTCTCTACATTGTTGTTGCTAGCCTCTTCATACATGATCTACAATATATCCCATATTTCTTTTGCATAAGTTAAATATACTATTATATCAAGATATTATTATGAATATTGTTATATATGACACATTTTTCCTTAGAATTCCATTATTTTTCTTGCACAGAGGGAGAGTTTTTACAATAACCTTCGCATACAAGCTTCCATACACCGGGTCCATAAGCTATCATTTCAGTTTTAACCTTATCTCTCCACTCATGAAAGTTTGTTGCACTCAACATAGGTACACTTTGATAGTCCATGAATCAACCAGATCTACCTTCAAGCTGTTAGCCTTATACAAAAGGAACCTTGCTCTGATACCAATTGTTGAAAACTTGACTAAATTGATAGGGGTGGCTAAATTAGTTTAGTATATTCACGGACATTAAAATTATTTTCAGTAATATCATTAACTGATACATAACATGAGAATCTTAACAAATATTAACCAACATATGAATATGTGGTCAACAAGTAATAAGCAAACCAAACCAGATACATGAACACATAATAACAACACACATTGACACCAGATATATGTGGAAACCCATAAAGGGAGAAAACCACGGTTTTATTATTGTTGTGATGCAAACGAAAGATCTTACTCCTTATTACATCTGATTTACAGTAGGCCCCAACCTACAGGAGGTTTCTACCTCTATTTTCTGCAAGCCGCAACATGCAAGGAAGCTCCAACTCCCATATATTTTTTGTAGGCTACAACCCACAGGAGGCTCCTACCTCAACCAGCTCCAACTAGATATTTATCTAGCTTCAACTTGAAAGGAGACTACCATCCCCTTGTGCAAACATGAAATAACAATGTACTGGTTTACTCGGTCATAAACTTTGCATATCTCCATCTTCATTTATGCATCTTCTTCCCTTCAAATCTGCTTCACATCAGCTTCATAAGTGCCAGGTAACTAATGCATAATAGCTCAATCATCTCCCACACATTCATCCATTCTATAACATCTCTCTTGCCTTCCAAAATCATATATTTTATAGAGATAGTTTGCTAGTTGTTTGTATCCCACATAGGAATATGAAGTGAATAGGCTTGACTCTTTGTCTTCCACTCATTTGTTTCCAAACTCTTCATATCTTGAATATTAGAACAAAAATAAATAATTCATCCAATATTAATTTCAGCCACATGTAATTATTAAATGAAACAACCTAAGGTCAACATCAAATACCAATATTTCTCATTAATGCATCACAACAATCTTTTCCTTTGCCTCGGAATCTTGCCTTTGCATCACAACAGTTAATCTTAATGAACAATTATACATCACAAAAAATTATTTAATATAGTAACCTCTGCAACATTATCAAAAAAATTTAATGTATCACAACTCTTCCTCCTTCTTCTACTCCTTTTCCTTCTCTTGCTGCTTGCTGCTCCTAACATATATTGCTCCTTTGCCATCAATGACAATATTGCCAAAAAAATCTATGTGAGGTGTTTAGTAAATAATGTGGTGCAAATTATGTACTTTAAAAACATATTATTAATATTTTATCATTTTAAGAAAAAAAATGGAGTTGTCTTTAGTGTGATTTTTTGGACTTTCCGATGCCAGAATCCGGTGGAAGATTTTGAAGTGAAATATTGATTTGTGTTATTTAAATTGGTTTTTTGACTGTATATATGGATTCAACACCCTTAAAAACTCCTAGGACACTTCGTTTGTGTAGGGGTTATCCATCAAATTTCTGATTTCAATAAATTCCTGCTGGATTTTAGAGAAATTAGACCAGAAAAACCCACCGAAAAAACTTCCAAAAAATCTCACTAAAAACAACTTTAAAAATTATGGATATTATGAGGTTCTGTTCCTTTTCTACTCACCAAAATTTACCTGAAGAAACTTGACTGCCGACTTACAGCGGTACCGATGCACGAGGACGGTGGTCGGGCTATGTTGCGATTTTTTAGCTATTCACAATTATAAGGGCCGACCTCCAACCATAGGCCACATTATTGCTTGAAGATAAAGAAATGGAATCTATATGATAGGGATCTCAAATATCAAATAGGCACAAGGAATGAGGTTGGTATCATCGATCTGTGTGTTGTTACATCAGCTTGATCTCGATAATGTTTTTGTCTGACTAACATATGACTATGCCTATGCGGGATTAAAAGTGGCCACTGGAAATGGATATGGATCCACGGGTCAGCTATTGTAGCCCTGAGATTCAGATTTCTTGTTCCCAAGGCAGAATGCACAAATTATACTATTTTGCTATATAGCGCATGGCCTTAGGAAAACGGATAGGAGAAATGCATCCTTTTGATATTTATTAGGGAACCCCTTTAATTTTAGCTTGACATAGACTATTCCATGCAAAATCAACAATGATCACACAAGGAAGAAAGCTATCTATAATTATAGAGAAATTGGTGTGAACTTGTTAAAGTGAAATTCTTGTTGTCCACAAATTCTAGATATTCCTTTATTGGGTCGTAGCTATTTATGTAAAATGTTCTCTTCCTTATGGATATAGATTTTTTGGATAGAAAATTCAGAAAATCATAGCTACTTACATAAAATGTTTTCTTCCTTTTTGGTATAGCCTTTCATGATAGAAATATCAAATGGAACTGATACATATAGCCTCCAAATGAAATTGTATGAAAACATGTAGAGCGAAATTAGCCAACAAACTGAGCTCCTCCACTATAAGTAGAGACTCTGAAAATCTAACTTGCCTAACTAATATCATCAAGCCTGCATTCTGGAAACAATAAATGTATGGGATGCATAATAATTTGTCTTGGTGAAATAATTTAATCAAATTTATTTATTGATATCAAATGGTTCCCAAATATAGCCAGTAATTTTGTCAATGTGCTATAATAATCAGATTTTATAATCAATGGCCATAGTTCATTATAATCACCATTGTTTTATCATTAAATTTTGTTTTTTAATTGATCAATGGGAAGCTAGGAACTGCAACGCTGGGTTAATGTAGTACAAATCGACAAACAAAGCTCTTCCACCATAGATAGAGAATTTGAATGTCCAATTTCAAAACATTGTTTTACATACATATAAGAAAAATAATTTTCAACTAAATTTAACACTGAAATTTCAAGAATTGAATCCATGGAATTATACTCGATGCACGCCCCTCACATTAATTTGGATTGTTATTATGCAACTAAATAAGATGATATAATATTATAAATATTTGAGTGGACATAGCTAAACAAGAACACAATTATGACTAAATAGCTGAGAATGGAGGGCACATCCTCATTCTTCGGTATGCCCTAGCACCAAAAAATAATCCTTTTGGCTAGTTTCCACCTGAGAAAACATTTTCCCTTGTTTCCCATTGGAGGCAAGATGGCATCGACAAGGAAGTCCCTATCCGAGGAAGACTACCAAAATCTGCAGAAAATTTGATCCCTAAAACTACTTTTGATGGCAAACTCGAGTGTGAGCTGAGAAATATATTGAAGGTGAGAGTGTGCATTTTGTTGAGAAATGTAGGTTGTTTTATTTGTATAATGAGATAGAGGGCTGCCATTATTTTCATCTTGAGCAGTGAAATAGGGTGGATTTCATTAATCTCAAGTGTAAGATATCTATGACAAAAATATATGAAAATGTTCAATGCTATGTAGTGGAGTGTTAAGTAACCTGTGGAAGTGTTAGTGTATTGTAATGTGTGAACCATTTACAAGTTATACTAACACATTGTATCTAGATGCATACAACACATCCAATCACCTCACACCCTTGAATGAATAAGTAGTAGCCAGACATCAATTAGGTTGATAGTAGAGAAACATAAAATTTAGCTTAACACCACTCATAATTACATTATTGTCGTTTATTTACAAGTCTAGAAGGAAGCCATATATCCACTAATCTATCTCATTTTATTCTCGAACAATCATTAAATATTGTATAGTCCCTCCTGTATGACTTAACAAAAACATTTTCCATGAGATTATCATTATCATTCGCATTGTTGTTGCAGTTTCTGTCATAGGGCTGACCTGTCTGGGGTTTACAGGGTGCATAGTCCCTACGAAGAACCTTGTATGATATTTTGTGGGCTAGCACCCATGCATCCTGCAAACCCATGCATTTTTTATCGTTTCCTTCACCATCTCCACTCTTGTCATACTGTGATCCTTGTGAGGTTGCTATGAACAAAAGGGAAAGAAAAAAAGTAGCCATCACTGAAACCCCTTGTTGCTCCATGGTACATGTAGAGGTTTTGTAGGAATTTATAGGGTAGGTTCCTTAGATAGAACACCAAAGGACGCCACTCACAAACAAATCACAGATCAGTACACCAGTATTCTTGACATGGTTAAAACCCTCAAAGAGGGAAATAGTCCACAGGTTGAGCCAACGCGGCCGCTTCAAGAAAATTATCAATGTAAAAGAAAGAAAATTTATATAAGATTCTCTCATGAACGGTCACCTAACAAATGACCCTCCATGATCTTTAAATAGAGATCATGGACCAATCAGCTATTAAGCCATGGATCAAGTGTTGGTAATATGGAGGAGTGAATGAACCGTCAGATCATTTCATGTCTAGAACATATCGTGACCATCGGATTGTAAGTTACAAAAAGTACATACTAAAGAAACACACTTTACCTAACTATACACTAGACCAAGTTGTACTTAATTATTTCCTATGTAGAATTTAGGCTTCTGTGATCCATATCAAGTTTGAGAAGATTCTTTGGCGAAAATCACCTAGAGATACTTTTGTGACGCGTTTCGAACCAACCAGTGTGGTTCATCGTCAAGACAAGTTGAATGAATAGATCTCACTTTGCATATTAAATAGATAGGGAAGAACATCCAACGGATATATTTCTAGACCAGGTAACGGCTATAATGTGAATGGCTAGATTTGACCAGGAAATGGCTAGTTTGAACTTGATAAGGGGTATAAACTTTATTTAATTAAATAAGTTAATTCAGTTAATTATATTCTTATTAAAATAAAAGTAAATGGATATAATGGTCAGAATATCCTAACATCCCGCCTTAAGCAAAGCTTGGGATAGGATTGAAGGATGTACAAAGATGAAACAATAGGAAAAGGAAGGAGGCATTAGAGCCTATCCCCACTTAGTGACAACTTCCTGAACTCCAACCATAAATCAAAGTTTAGTAAACTTCGCCTCTGTAAGAGCCTTTGTAAATATGTCTACAACTTGATCATCGGTTGAACAATATTGCACTTCAAGAACATAGTCATGAATGAGCTTTCTGATGAATTGCATGTGTAGTTCAATGTGTTTTCTACACTGACGTTGGAGTAGATATTTGCATAGTTGAATGGAACTTTGATTATCA
Source organism: Pinus taeda (assembly GCA_000404065.3). Lineage (NCBI taxonomy): Eukaryota > Viridiplantae > Streptophyta > Pinopsida > Pinales > Pinaceae > Pinus > Pinus taeda. The sequence goes on along the minus strand of APFE031513807.1, from coordinate 5,969 downwards.
CACAAAAGTGTAGTTCGATGTTGTTGCTAAAAACCAAACTCTAACAAGATCAGACGAAGCTACAAGGCTTCCTTACTAGCTTCAACAGTGCCACGATACTCTACTTCTGCTGAAGAAAGAGAAATGGCACTTTGTTTCTTGCAAGCCCGTGTGATAGGTCTATAACCAAGAGTGAATACATAACCCGCAGTAGACTTCCAATCATCAAGGTCACCAGCCCAATTAGAATCAATGAAACCAACCAATAGAGGAGATGGTTTTTCACTGTAATGAATCCCAAACTGAACTATACCTTGAACATAATGAAGTATTATTTTAGCTGCTTTCCAATGACTTTCATGTGTGTTTTTCATAAATCGGGCAACAAGGCCAACAACAAAGGAAAGGTCTGTATAGTATGGGTCAGATAAAAAAGTTTTCCAATAAGCTGATGGTATAAGGTAGCATCAACTTCAGGGGCAGCACAAGTGACTGAAAGTTTGGCTCTAGACTGAAAGGGAGATCGGGTTGGCTTACAGTCTTCCATGTGAAAGTGGCGTAGAATATCACAGGCATACTTGGACTACGAAAGGGAAATGCCTTCTTTGGATTGCAAGACTTGAAGACCAGGAAAATAATGCAAGTTTCCTAAGTTTGTCATTTCAAATTGCTTTTTAAGTCTGGACTTCACATGGTTTATAAGGTTGGGATCACTACCAGTAAGGATAATATCATCAACATAAATAACAAGAATGATAAGAGACTTACCCACTTTTTTGATGTAGACAGTATTGTCAGAATGACACCTAGAAAAGCCAATATCTAAAAGAAAACTATCCATTTTGATATACCAATCTCTATGGGTTTTCTTGAGACCATAAAGGGATTTCTTAAGCTGAAATACGAGGCTGGAGTTTGTTTGTATAAATCTAATAGGTTGTTCTGTAGATATTTCTTCATGCAAGTCCCCATGCAAGAAGGAAAATTTAACATCTTTCTAATGGACTTCCCATTTGAAAGAGGCAGCAAGGGAAAGAACAAGGTGAATAGAGTTCATTTTAGCAATAGGGGAGAAGGTTTTAGTATAGTCAATGCCTTCAACTTGTGAAAAACCCTTAGCAACAAGACGAGCTTTATGTTTATCAACTTTTCCATCTGGTCCAAAATTGGTTCTATAAACCCATTTGCATCTAACAAGTTTTCCTCCCTTTGGAAGAGGAACAAGGTCCCATGTATCATTTTCCAATAGTGAACGATATTCTTCATTCATAGTCATGTCCCAATTTGGATGGCCTAAAGCTTCTGCAAAGGTTTTAGAATCATAATCCGCTGAAGCTTAAGCAAGTAAAGAAGAGTCTCTATCGAACTGAGAATGTGTATGACGTTGATCTATAGGATCACCTGCAAGAGCACCTGGTACATCCTGAGTAGCGCGGACCCATTTTGGAAGCTGAGGAGATGAAGGAGGATCCCGAGAAGGTGGGGGAGGATTTTCATCCTCACTATCATCATCTGAAGAAGGAATATTTTTAGAAGTAGAAGGGATAGAGAGAGGTGGCATATCCGCCAAACTAAGCTTGTAGGCCGATATATTTTCAGCAAACTTTCTATCTCTTCTAATGATAACATTTTTGGATTTAGGTTGAAGAAGTCCATATCATTTAATATCTTCAGAATATCCAAAAAAAATACATTTTTCACTCTTAGGTTCTAAGGCTTTATGTTTCTCATCTGGAATATGGGCCCATGCATCACTTCCAGAAACATGAAAGTGACTTACATCTAGTTTAATTGAGCTCTATGCTTCTTCTAGAGTGATATTGTTTAAATCCTTAGTAGGAGTTCCATTTACTATGTAATTTGCATATTTAATTGCTTCTGCTAAAAAATTAAGACTAATTCCTTTATATTGAAGCATACAATTAGCCATTTCCTTTAAGGTGTGATTCTTCCTTTCAACTACACCATTTTGTTGTGGATTATATGGAACGGTACGCTGCAATTGAATTCCATGCTTAGAGAAAAAGTTGATGAATTTGTTGTTAACATATTATCTGCCATTATCAGATCTTAGCTTAAGAATTTGATGTCTAGATTGTTTCTTAACAAAGGCCTTAAAGGCCAAGAACATGTTAAAGACTTCACTCTTGAGTTTTAAGAAGTATACCCAAGTGAGTCTGGAGAAATCACCAATGAAAGTTAAGAAATATTTGTAGCCATAGAATGAAACAATTGGAAGTGGATCACATTAATCACTATGCACAAGCTATAAAGGGGCTGAAGCGTGCCAAGAGCCACGTTTTTCAAAAATATCCAATGATGTTTTCTGAGTACACATATGGAACAAACACCATCTCTACAAGATACCATAGGAAGAATTGTCACCATATGTTCTTTACGTAGACTTTGAAGGGAGCGATAGTTTAAGTGACCAAATCGCTCATGCCATAGTTTGCTCACTTCATCATTATGAGCAACAAATACCAAGGGAAGAGTTGATGACCCAAAGTTGTTAAACTTATACAACCTTGTGGAACCATCAGAAATTCCAATAGCTAAAATTTGTTTAGGATCTATTAGGTCCTTAATTACAACATCATGAGGTGAAATTTCAACAGTTTTACCTTCACTTGAATGAGTTATCTTATATATAGATAGAAGGTTGCAAGATAAGGTAAGAACACATAATACATCATTAAATTGACCATTGTCTAGATGAATAATTCCACACTCTACAATACTAAGAGATCTATGATCACCAACATATATATTTTTGGTGTTACAATCATTTAAAGAAGAAAACATGGCTTTGTTTTTGGCCATGTGATAAGAAGCTTCAGAAGCAATGAGCCACTCATGAGAAAGTGTAGAAGAAGATACATTTAGTGCATAACCAGACTGAGATGCTTGACAACCACATGACAAAAGTGTTATTCCTGAAAATGAAGTTGAAGTTGAAGAGTGCTCCAAATGGATGTTATTCTTCTTCATGGTTGCTTCCAAGGCTTCCATCTCTTAAAGAGTTATTTTTGCGAACAAACCTAACCTCCCTAGGAGTCTAAGACTCTCTAGTGACAAACAAAACAAACAAGAGAAATCCTTCTCTAAATATACATTATTCTATGAGAAACCAAGTGTTGTTCGATCCTACCTTAAATCCAACGCATGTTGTAGCAGTCCAGCCTTGCTGATCCGGATGAGCTCCTCCTTCACTTTAAGACCTGCATACACTAACAGTCAAACGATTACATAACACCTGAATATTTCATAAAACAAAGCATATTTATCATATAGACCAAGGAGTACATGAAATAATTCATTAACAACAAATCATTGAGAAGAATGGACTTATTTGTATTAAGGAAACAAAAAAGGAACCATTAAAACCTGAGCCTTGGTGTTGTGCAAGCTCCTCCCAGGGTCCAACAAGAGATTTCCTCTACTTTGACAAGCTCACCCACTCCCAATATGGCAACAAGGAAGGATAGTGATCTCTCCTCACAAGTCAACAATGGAAGTCCTAATTCTAGCAACATTTACCCTTTAGAATGTTCAGCTTTCAGCCTCTCCTCCTTTGCCCCAATGCCTGTATTTATAGTATTCTAGAGGAGGTTATTCAATTCCAACATCAATGGGATACTCCCTCTTTTGAATGGGGTAGCTCCTCTCTTGATGGGATAAGCTCCTCTATCATAGGGGTGCATGAACCATCTGGAGGCGCTCAATACACGTCAAAAACTCTTCTAGAAGGCTCTAGAAGTGACCACAAGTAACTTTTAAGATGAAACTCGCGCCTTTTGACCTTTAGAGGGGTACGCACCCATCCTTTGGCTTACAGAGCGTACAAGTACGCAGGTACAATGATTTTGGGATGCGTACACGCAGGCAAGGTAGAGAGAACCTGCGTACCCAGAGATAAACATGTTTTTAGTGACTTTCTCTCTTTTTTGAAGCTTGACATGAAGAGCAGAGGTATTAGGCTTGACAAGGAGAATAATATGACTATTGATGGAGCCATATTAACTGCAAATAGTCATGGTGACAAATT
>APFE031513801.1:0-36604 GCA_000404065.3 Pinus taeda | reverse complement strand
CATGGGGACTTGCATGAAGAAATCTATATGGAACAACCCATTGGCTACATCCAAACAGACTCCAGCCTTGTATGTCGACTTAAGAAATCTCTTTATGGTCTCAAGCAAGCTCCTCGGGCTTGGTATGCCAAAATGGATAGCTTTCTTTTAGAATCTGGCTTTTCTATGTGTTATTCTGACAATACTGTCTACACCAAGAAAGTGGGCAACTCTCTTATCATCCTTGTTCTTTATGTTGATGATCTTATTCTTACTGGTAGTGATCCCCACCTTATAAACCATGTGAAGTCCAGCCTTAAAAAGAAATTTGAAATGACAGACTTAGGACACTTACACTATTTTCTCGGTCTTCAAGTCTTGCAATCCAAGGAGGGTATTTCCCTTTCCCAGTCCAAGTATGCTTGTGATATTCTTCGTCATTTTCACATGGAAGATTGTAAGCCAGCTCCTTCTCCCTTTCAGTCTGGAGTCAAACTTTCAGTCTCTTGTACTTCTCCTGAAGTTGATGCTACCTTATACCGTCAACTTGTAGGAAAACTCTTGTATTTAACCCATACTCGTCCTGACCTTTCCTTTGTTGTTGGCCTTGTTGCTCGTTTTATGCAAAACCCCCGTGAAAGTCATTGGAAAGCAGCTAAAAGAATACTTCGTTATGTTCGAGGTACAGTACAGTTTGGGATTCATTACAGTGCCAAAGCAACTCCTCTATTAGTTGGTTTCACTGATTCTGATTGGGCTGGTGACCCTGATGATCGGAAGTCTATTGCCGGTTATGTCTTCACTCTTGGTTCAGGACCTATTACATGGGCTTGTAAGAAACAGCCTGCCATTTCTCTTTCGTCAGCAGAAGCAGAGTATCGTGGTGCCGTGGAAGCTAGTAAGGAAGCCTTGTGGCTTCGTCAGATCCTATCAGAGTTTGGTTTTCAGCAGCAGCATCCGACTACACTTTGGTGTGATAATCAAAGTGCCATTCAGCTTTGCAAAGATCCAGTTCAGCATCAGCGCAGCAAACACATTGAACTACACATGCACTTCATCAGAAAGCTCATTCTTGACCATGTTCTTGAAGTGCAATATTGTTCAACAGATGATCAAGTTGCAGACATCTTCACAAAGGCTCTCACAGAGGCGAAGTTCACTAAACTTCGATTTATGGTTGGAGTTCAGGAAGTTGTCACTAACGGGGGATAGGCTCTAGTGCCTCCTTCCTTCTCCTATTGTGTCATATTTGTAAATCCTTCAATCCTATCCCAAGTTGTTCTTAAGGGGGGATGTTAGGATATTCCGACACATAGGAATAGTTAAGTATAACTTGGTCTAGTATAGAGTTAGGTAAAGTGTGTTTCTTTACTATGTACATTTGTAACTTACATTCCGACGGTCATATGTAGTGATGCGACGGTTCATTCTCTCCTCGGTATTACTGACACTTGATCCGTGGCTTGACACCCGATTGGTCCATGAATTCTATTTAAAGCGCATGGAGGGTCATTTGTAGGTTAACCGTGCATGAGAGAAGCTTATGTAAATTTTCATTCTTTATTAATAAATTACCTGTAGTAGCCACGTTGGCGCAGGCCGTGGACTGTTTCCCTCTCTGAGGGTTTTAACCACGTCAAAATACTGGTGTATTGATCTGTGATCTGTTTGTGAGCGGTGTCCTTTTGGTGTTCTGTCTGAGGAACTTACCCTGTAAATTCCTACAGCATACCTTTTGCAAAAAATGAGTTCTATGCTTTCTTCTTTTAGCTTGAAGAGAATAAAGGTCTAATTTTTAGGGGTGGCCCTTATCTCATGGAGCTTAAAGGCATGCATTTGAATAAGTAGTTATAAGGTTTCAACCCTATAAAGGACATTCCATTCTAGTCCCTATATGAGTTCACTTGTGACAGATTCATGTGATTTATTAATATGAGTTAACCCTTGTTTCTATAAGAAACATGCTTGGAAAGTTTGTAGATATAGCAGATTCAAAATCCACTTTGGATATGTGCTTAAGATTTTATGTAGAAATAGATTAACAAAAGGGTGTTAAATGAGAATTTACTTCAGCCTTAACTTATTCACAAAATTTTGAACTTTTAAACTTAAAAAATTTAATATATTCACAATTTCCTTCACATAAACATTAGAAGTTTGATAATAACAAATCAAAGATACATAGACACACAAATTGACAATGGGCCTAGAGTATGCCCTAAAATTTCTTACACTTGGCTAAGAGATCATCTTCCTCAGACGTAAGGAAATAGGTTAATGACCCAAGACATAGAGGCATCTGGTAGGAGTGAAATCCCGTCCCCTTATGAACCGCCAACGGGTAATTCCAGGTGGTGTTGTTTTCCTCGAATAACAATGATAAGTCAACCTGCATTTGCAGATAGTAGCTAGTGATGGTTGTCCCCACTACTCATTTGACAACTGAATGCTAAGTTTTCCCACTGTTAAAAAAAGACACACATGTTTACATAGGAAATAATCCATATAGTAAAAAAGAAAATCCATATACATAAACATACATGTTTACATGGCAAATGGAAAATGATGAGTATGGTACAAGGAAAAACCATAGAGATTTAGAATATATATAATATATATATTATATATATATATATATATATATATATATATATATATATATATATATATATATATATATATATATCTGTGTGTTGTGTGGTGTGTTCTGTAATGAATTGTGTACAATCCCTAATCATGATGAAGCTTCATCTTTTAATGGCTTCACTTAAGATATTCATATATATTATCTGTGGCTTTAATAATTAGAATGACCACTCTCCTTTACATGGGTGCATCTTCTTCCTCTCGTGTGTGTGTGTGTGTATATATATTTCCTAATCTAAATGTTCCATTATAAATTTATAAGTAGAAATTATGTTTACATGGTTGACTTTGTTCACCTCGATTTATGATCGAGTGGTTGGGTTGACTTGTATAAAGTCCTTGTTAGGTCCCTATAATACTAGTGTAGCCCCCTTATTGTTATTGTTAGTGATGGGCCTCCAAATTAGACACAAATTAAGGCCCATCTATCCTTTCTTAGGCACATGAAGGCTATATTAAATCTTTTTTTTTTACAATTAATAATGAATTTTTTAGCTTTAATATGTTCTTAGGAAGCTTTAGAGATAATTGCATATTATGTGCTTAATATTATTTTTACAAAATATTGAGAGAATATGGAGCAAATTATGAATGAGATAATATAGGTATTTCTTCCTACTACATGATGGACCAATATTGGATAGTAAATGAACTGAATAACATGAAATTATTGACAAATTCTAGAGCTCCACTGATTGAGCAAATCTAGGAATGTGTTCCCTGTCATTTAATGAAAATTCCTAGCGTCAGGAACCATAACCACTTTTTGAGGATTTTCGAGGGGAAAACTACCTTGCTTCAAGGAGAATTCTTCCTCATCACTTTGTATAAGTACCAACTCAAATTGGCCTCTATGGGAATGCATTTTCTAGTCTTCTTGTGGAGAAAATTGATTATTTAGCAGCTCCACTTTCATTTCTAGCAGGGATGTACTTGGATTGCTTCAAATAATGAAGTTTGCTGCCATTTTTAGCCTCTAAAGCTTGGTTTCCTCCATATTACTCTGATTTTAATTAGGCTTGGCCATCCCAAGAGCCTTAGATCCCTCTTGTACAATTTCTTTATTTCCTTTGAATGTCTTTTTCACTTGCATCTTTTATTTCTGCATTTACTATTCATGCTTCTTTTGTTGTAGGTCATATTGGTTAAATGATTGAAGTGAGTTTTTTTACATGTTATTTACAGAGTCACAATCATTATGCATTCTTAGTACAACTTTGAAAATTCATATTCATCATTGAGCTACTTGGATTAGTTTACTAGTTCACAAATTCTATAATTTTTGGAAGTCCCTTATAGCAAAATAGTAGTAATTTTTTGCCTTTTTTAGAACGTGTTAATGAGCTTCATTTGAGTTTATTCCACTTACATTCAGTTATAAGAACATTGAAGTTAATAAAAAAATTTACCCCATGGCATTTGCACTTTTTTAGGTTAGGCATTTGATAGATTAACTGGCTCACTAGTTCTTGAATTTATGGTTTTTAGAGTAGTAATTTTTTGCTATTTTTTAGCACGTGTTAACATGGGTATTTTGGAGTGATTCCACTTGCAATGGAGTCCTAAGAAATCTTAATTAATAAAAAAAAAATCCCATCTCATTTTCATTTGATTTACTTGGGCATTTGGAAAATTATCTCACACCTGTAGCAAAACAGGGCTTCTTGTAGCACCTCCTATAGCACTCCTGTAGCACGTGTAAACTTGACTAGATCTACTCCAAAATCTTGGTTTTTTTCCCTTAGGATTGAATAATGACCCCTAGGTTCTAAATCCATGATTGAGGAAGACCAAAGACCACTTAGGATTTTCCTTTTTACCCTACAACACATCTCAACAATTTGTCAGTTAATCGACGAATTTATGAATTGGATAACACAATAATGATTTCCTTGATTTCCACATGAAGTATCTAATGAACTTTGTCAATGGATCTAACCTCTCTAGAATTCAGTGATTTATTAAATTCTCTTTCCTTCATGCATGTTAGATTACTTTACTTTCTTTATTCTTAAGCTAAGGTTTCTATTTCAAGCACTATTATTTCCATTCCTTAGACTAGCTTTCATTTTCAATACAAATTTTACATTATGCAATCAAGCTAGTGTTTTATTTCATGATATTCACTTAATTGAATTAGATCAATGAAAGAAGGACACATTGCATGCTGCACATATAGTGTCGACACCTCTTAAGTTTGTACGAACCCCATGTTGATAATTTAAATTGGTAGTCTTGGGGGTTGCAACATTCTTGTTGCAATACTGAGGCTCATTACTTTTTGGTGTCATTTTCGGGGAGGTTTAAAAGTATGCATTTTTTTGCTTCCCTAGTTTATCAATTTAGGCAAAAACAAAAACTGCATTAAGCATATTTCATTTCAGAAAATTGCGTTGCATTAGCATTCTTATTCAAATTTTTATTATAAAAATATTAAAAATTTAATTCTCCAACACCAAACCCCCCATCTAATCATGTGGTATAGTAGGAACCACATCACCATCCACTTTTGTAGGTAGAAGAAGAAGAGTTGGTAGAGAAGGTAGAAGAAATGGATAGAGATGATGACAATGAAGAATATCCTCTTGGATTTCCCATTCAAGATACTGATATCACTGTTCATAAGAAGAACATACCTTTATATTTCCTTCCTAACTTCCATGGTATGAGGTTAGAGGATCCAAAAACATTTCTCTTTGAATCTGAAATCCTTTGTAGATATTACGGTTACTTACAAAACATTCAAAAATTGAGATTGTTTCTGACAACATTGAAGGATAGAGCTCTTAAACGGTTCATGCGTTTAGGGACTAATTCAATAAGATCATGGAATGACATGCAAAAGATATTTATAGAAAAATATAAATGTCATGATCTTAAAGAAGAAATCTTTAGAATGACTCAAAAAAAATATGAGAGACTTGAGGATCTAATATATAGATTTATTTATAATGTTAAGAGGGAAAAATTGCATCATTTAGGATTTGACACACTAACAACTGTTAGGTCCCTATAATACTAGTGTATTCCCTCATTGTTATTGTCAGTGTACCTCCCCTTATGGTTGTTTTTTTGTCCATGCAGTCTCCATATTCTTATAATTATATGCCATAAAAGCCCGTTATTGTTTTTGTTGTGGCCTTACATTATTATTGTTATGTCGGCTCTGATTATATTGTGACCCCTTAGACTCCTATATATAAAGAGGAAGTTTTGTCATTTCAATCATCTAGGAATTATTCATTTTTGTAATGTTTCCCCCTCAAAGAGGCTAATTTTGAAGTCGTTGATCTATCTCTTCTTCAATGTTGTGAGATGGTTGCATAACATTTGGTATAAGAGCTTTGGATTCTAGGGTTTCACTGCTTCAAACAAGTCATCGTGGAATTTTCGCTATAACGTTTTTCTACGAAGCTTCAAAATCTAAAATTGAAACCCCATAGAGTTGAAATCCTTATGAACCTCGTGTACTAATTTAAGATCTTGTCTCGCTATATTATTAGAGATATAATACGAAGAAGTTAGGGTTTTTGTAGGCTCTAGAATTCTATCTCAAACATGTGACCGTTGGGAAAATCATCATAACTTTATCTCTAAGTGTTGGATTTAAATTTCATAAGAAGTGCTAGAAAGAGGTTTGGATTTAGTTGGTTGAGTATTATTTTTGGGGCCGAAGGTCGAAACAATGACATGTGACACTCTGTACAAGTTCGCCTACTGAATGAGTTTATAATCAGGTCATCATGGGAGATTGGGCATAACTATTTATTGAAGAATCCAATCTCAATCAAACTTGTGGGGTTAGAAACAAGACTCAGAGGGGTACTACAAAATGACATTTTAGACCTTGGAGATGTGAAATTATAGAGATACAATAGATTAAATATTGAGCTTATACAAAGCGAAAAAAAATGTGTTTTTAAAAAACAAATTCATAACTTTTGTTTGAAAAATCAATTTGAAGTGATTCAAAGGGCATAGTCAAGCATAGATATCATTGTTTGATTTCAAAATGAATTGAATTAAGAAAATGGAAACACTTGGTAAGAAACCAGAAATATCTACGATGACGCATGAAGAAGAAGAAGAAATGCAACATGATATATCAAAAGTAGACCAAGTGCGAAAATTTTCGCTCTCACAAATGTTGGGCTGTGTTATATTCTTTCCATGTCTAGCTCCCCTAGTTAAAAGAGGGGGTTAGAGGGGGGCTGTTAGGCCCCCTCCATGAGGTCCAAGACAGCGCCCCAAGGAAATTTTTTTTTGGACCTTATATTAGGTGGATGGACCTACCTATGGTTTTGTGCATGCTTTTCGCACATGGTTTTTGGCACGATGGTTTTCTGTCACGGTATTGGATGCTTCAAAATGTATATATATGTATTGTAATATTGAAAGGAACATAATGAAAAATCAAGCTGGTAGTCCTGATTTTGGGATCCATGGGAAAATCTCTGTGTATATGTGTTTTATGTGTTATGGTCTCACATTTTTTATTTTCAGCGTTTTAGAATTCGTATGTAGGTAATTTTTGTACAGGGTTAAAACCTACAAGTAACAAAAAAAGAAATGGAGGCTAAGATGGATGGTTTGAAGAATATATTAAAATTAGACATGGAAGGTTTGAAGGATGGCATGAAAACTAATATGGATTGCATGAAAGCTAAAATGAATGGTATAGAAGAAAAAATGAAAGGCAACATGGAAGATTTGAAGAATGGTTTAAAAGAATACATAGAAGGATTGAAGGAATGTCTGACAAAGTTTTTACAAGAAATGCTTCCTAATGGTGAAAAGGTATTAGATGAAACTCATGATGAGGAAAAAATAAATGCTAAGAATGATTTCTTAGACTCTAGCATTGGATTGAAGACCCACCATATTCCAAAGATTGATATGAGGAAATTTGATGGCAAGGATCTTGTAACATGGATACTACAGATGGAGCAATATTTTGATCTCCATAATGTGCAATACACACAAAAGGTACACATTGCAAATTTATATTTATTCCCCAATCAGTTTGTATGGTATCGATGACTTAGTTCTTGTAAACCACTTGTCACTTGGTCAATTTTTATAGAGGAAATGATATCACATTATGAGGATACAAAGAGAAACACCTGCTTTAGCCAATTGATAAATCTCAAACAAAAGGATTCAATGGCAGAGCACATTGAGGACTTCCAATAAATGAATATAAGGGTAAATAATAATCTAGAGGAGCAGAGGGTTGATGCCTTCATAGTGAATTTAAAGGATAACATCCAACATGAGGTTCGTCTTTGGAAATCTGATTCATTAGAGAAGGCATTCAGGTTGGAAAGAAAAATTGAAAGAAAAATTATGGGAAAAAGGAAGCCTACCACTCACAACTATAAATATGGAAGTGTTGTTGCACCTAGCCTTCCACAACCTACAAGGTTGAAACCACAACAATTGGAAGAGAAAAGAACAAAAAGGCTTTGTTACAGTCAATGTGATAACAAATACACTAAAGGTCGTAAGTGTGTTGATAAGAGATTAATTTACATAGATTGTGAAGAGGAGGAAGAAAAAGAACAAGAAACATCAAAAGAAGAGGATATACACTAGGAATCAACCCCAAAGAAAGAAATAAATCCAACCATATCTTGGAATGCTTTGGTAGGAATTACCACTCCTCAAACTCTCAAGATAGAGGGACATATCAAGAAGAAAAAGGTAATAGTGTTGATTGATTAGGGTAGTACCCATAATTTTATTCATTGTAAGATAGCTAAGGAATTGAATTGCTTCCTATATCCAACACCAAAGTGTCAAGTGATGGTTGCAAATGGAGGAACCATAAATTTATCTGGAAAGTGTCATAATATCAAGCTATCCATGGGAGAATATGTATTGAATAGTCCAATGCTTTCCATTCCAATGGGTGGTGTTGATGTTGTACTAGGAGTCCAATGGTTACAATACTTGGGTACGATAACTTTTAATTTTCAAAAACTTTTCTTGATTTTTTTTTGGGAAGGAAAGGAAGTTGAATTAAGGGGTATTGCAGGGAAACCAGGAAAGATAATAAACTCTAATGGCATGACAAAGCTTCTAAAGAAATAATAATGGGGTGTAGTTGCACAATTATGTTCACTAGAGGCTCAAACATCGAAATCATCTATTTCTCTAGATCTCCAAAAGGTCTTGGACAATCATTCTAAGTTTCAAGAAGTGGAATATCACATCAAGCATCATCAACAAGTTCTCCAAGTCTTAAACGATAACCTCACTTTGGCATAGAATAGAATGAAACAATAGGCAGATCAACATCGCAGAGAAATAAGTTTTGATGTAGATGACTGGGTATTTTTATGGCTACAACCATACAAACAAATGTACCTCAAGCAAGCTAAGAAGGATAATAAATTATCACCAAAGTATTATGGTCCTTACAAGGTGTTACAAAGTATTGGTACTATGGCATACAAATTGGAGCTTCCTGCATCTTCCCGAGTGCACCTAGTTTTCCATGTTTCATGCTTATAGAAGGTTATAAGTGACAAGCTCCCAGTTCAAACAATATTTCCAGAACTTTATGAGGAAGGAAAAATTATATTGGAACCTGAAGCAGTCACGGAAACACGAACTTGACAGTTATGAAATCGATCAATTTCAGAGTATCTCATCAAGTGGAAGAAATTACCCACTAATGATTCCACATGGGAGGATGAGAATTTCATATAGAAACATCCATAATTACTCCAACGTTGAGGACAATTTTTTTTTTGAAAGAGAGGGGCACGTTAAGTCCCTATAGTACTAGTGTATTCTCTCATTGTTATTGTTATTTTAACCCCCCCTTATTTTTATTGTTGTGCCCATGTAGTCCCCATATTGTTATTATTTTTCCCCATAGAAGCCCACTATTGTTATTGTTGTGCCATGATATTATTATTGTTATGTTGACTCTAGTTATATTGTGACTCCTTAGACTCCTATATATAGACAACAGGTTTTGTCATTTGAATCATCCAAGAATTGTTCATTGTGTAATGTAAAGGAGGTTTCCCCCCTTAAAGAGGCTAATTTTTAAGTCGTTGATCTATCTCTTCTTCTATTTTGTGAGTTGGTTGCATAAAAAAACCCTCTTACTTAGAACAATTAGGGATGAGTGGATTGATCCCCTTTATCTCACGAGTAGAGGTGATGTATACAAATTATTGTTTGAATAAATTTGTGAAACATGCAAGCACATATCAAGAGGAAGGGCAAGACTAAGTAGATCAACATCAAGATCGGTAAGTCAAGCTGAACTTGGAAATTTGCTTGATAACTTTAAAACATAAATTCTTAGCAATCTAAGTGAACAAGTAGAAATGTTAAGAATGCAAGATGAGAAAAAAGAAGATGTTGATATTTGTGTTGTCCATGTAGAATCACATGCTATTAAATATTTCCCATCATTACCAATGCTAAAAGAAGTTTACCAAGAAGACAATGGAGCAAGTCAATCACCAAAGCAACTATGTTATGTAGCTCCAAGAAGACCATGGAAACCTAATCAAACTGATATGATGCAAGAACCTAATTCAAAATTTCAAGCTTATTCACATCTATCTCAAAGTAATTGGAACATAATCTTTCCTTGGCAACCTTGGTCATCTCAACCCAAAAACCAATCTTTGCAACAAGGTTGGCAAGGAACTTATGGGAGCAATCCACAATATCCTCAATATTTTCCTTAATATCCTTCATACCCAACTCCATGATACCCCTACCATCCACCTCCACCACAAGCACAACCTCAACCACATATGTATCAAAAGTCCGTTCCCGCTCAACTACTCGTATCACCATTTCCAAACCCAAACAACGAGGTAGCTCAATCCACTTACAATGCTAATGTACAACAATTCCAAACATCTCCTCTCGATCTAAATGGTATTCATCTTAGCTCAAGAAAGGTATTGCAACAAAGAGATTCTCTTGATGCCATTGAAGAACAACACCCAGAAGAAGAAGATCCAAAGAATACCAAGGAATCATGGGATGCACTTGACGGAGAGCAAACATCAAAATCAAAGATTGAGAAAGTTCTATCATGTTTACCATTAGATCCTCCAATAGAGTTGTTGGGTGATTTAATAGACCTTAAATTACTTCATTAATTGTCAGCCAAGGTTCATGTACTTATGAAGTGTATGTGTAATTATAGAATTGAAAGTTTCACACTACTTTGCAAAATGAAATCTTAACACTATTTGCAGAAAAGGAAACTTAACTCTAAATTGCAGAAAAGGAGATTCTAACTCTAAATTGCAGAAAGAAATACTAATAATAATTACTTGCAGAAGGAAATTAAATCAAATGAGAAATTGTAACTTCAAGTGATTACTAATGTGCACTAATAGCTCTAAAAATCATCTATTCATCATCCACAAAATTTAACTAAATTAAAAGACTAGATTACTGAAACGAAATGCATTATGGAAATAAATCTTTTTGGTATTTTCTTTTTATGAGCACTCTGGAAATAAAACAACAGGTGAGTAGAAAATAAATGAAGTGTGACTATTCTAATTGATAGAGAGAAAAATTATATGAAATTGTGAATTGAATGCAAAATATCTATGAGAAATTGGAATGTAAACAAAAACTAACTACCCTTACAACTCTCTAGGGGGCCCTCTTGTGAGTGTAAGTCTGTCACTGATTAAATGGTTTCTCAACCACACATTGGAAAAGAGGAATAAAGTATTCTATTAATCCACAAAAGTTTCTTAAAACAGAGCTTGCAAATACTGAAATACACAATAAATAACTTTATTTTTGGTTTTTCCTTACGAATTTTATACAATTATTCATTAAACTATTGTAAGGGTCCTATGTCGATACGTAATTAAACTAATCTTCCATCAAAGAAGTAAACTAAAAGTAAGAGTCTATATCCTCATGATTTTCTATTGGAAGAGAAAATCATGAGGGATTCTTCTTGAACATGTGTTCACGATCGAACAAATCTTCTCCACACTCGCTTGACCTCTTACCAAACTTCGCTTGATTGCTAAAACGTTATAACCAAAGTTTTACTTTTGATTTAACATCTACATCTTTCTATCTCTGTATCCTTCCAGATCACGTTGATAGGTGGACATCCATGTGGGGAACATTTTTCATCTATAGGTGCCTTTCATTTCTTCATTGGTGTATTGAAACCTGTGTTGGGAAAAATACCTGTGCGGGGGTGTGTGTGAATCAGTATTTTCAAATCATTAAAATTTTCAATTTCATATCTTATTTATATACGTGACTTTACTAAAGGGGACCCATGTTGTACGATACTTTTATTCATACAACTAGCGTATATCCCGTAAAACATATTTTTTAGTTAATTCATCATTTGTTTATCTTAAGCCAGTGCATTAATATTTCATTCAACATTATATAAACAATAACCATGTGCAATAAGAAAAAAATAAACCATCACACATAATCAACACACATGAACACCAATAGTTAAGGTGGAAGCCCAATGTGGGGAAAACCATCATTGTTGTCGTCATTGTCTTCTTTTTAATATAAAGAAAAACTTATTACAATATTGTACTGGCACAGACTCACACCAGCATGCAGGCACCCACCTGCAGAAGGATACAACCTTCACTCCTTCTCTATCACCCACTGGAAGGGAGCACCAACCCCTTAATCTCGTTTATCAACACCCACTGTAAGGGAGTTCCAACCCCCTAAACTAATTTACCAACTACTTCTAGAAGGAAGCTTCAACTCCCTCATTGAAGGCTCTAACCTTCAAGACCTTCGGGGACCACGTTTCATAAATTTTCATACTGGATCCACCTTCTTCAAGACATCACAACTTGTAGGCCATGTTTCATCAAATTTTTAGACTTGACCCACTACCAACATTTTAGCCCAAAACCAATAATCAAAATTGAAACTTATCACTGTAACTCAACCATTGAGCCAACCAATCACTGAACGAATAGAACCAACCAATCACTAAATTAACTGAATTAACTGAAAGCCAAATCAATAAGCTTAAACAACCAGAACAGTCAGAACCCTGTAACTAGAATACCAATCAACATATTGCACATCATAGAAAATATATTATGTTATTGCAAACCATGATCAACCATATGTCAAAAATATGTACTCTACTTTACAGTAGAAAACCCGGGTGTGTACGCGCTTTCCATGAAGCATACCTACTTACAGATCTCAAATCATTGATTTATGAAAACTGAACCACTATCATTCTGAAATAAATATTGAATCATACTCAGATCTATTGCATCATTCTGAAATAACCACAAAACCTTCACTGAATTTCATTCACAAAAACAACTTCATCATTCTTCAATCAGTCAATTCATCTTTAAAACATTACTGTTAAGCCCAGATCATCAAGAAGACTTCATTGACAAACATAAGAAACAAAAAAAGATTGATTAAACTGATCAAATATTATTTTCATCAAAACCCTACTTTCTGTACATGCTTTCCTTAAATCATATCCATGTGTATACGTGCTTTTTAGGAAACAAATCTAGGTATATGCAACTAACCAATATCACACCCACGTGTGTACGTGCCTCATAGGCTATAAAGCCCACACACAGATCTGCAATTTGTGATTCATACCTTCGCTACAACACAAAACATCAGACATACCCAAATCTCGGCATACACAGAAAAATCACACGTGAAGACACTATCAACACAAATCAAATCACCTCATAATCAAGATTGTCATCACAGATCTATTGCATCTAATCCATCATCAAATTCCCAGGTGCATACTTAGTTTAAGATCAAACAAAACATCAATACCCATTACATGCATATTTTTTTCAGATCTAACTATTCATAAGATATTCATCACTTACACACCCATTTTCACTTTGATATTCATCTCCTTGTATAGCTTAGCCCTTATCCAATACCATAGGTCAAAACCATATTCTAGTTGATGGTTTTCTTAAACGGAATCAAAAAATCCGTTATTGGGCTCAACACCACAGGGAAATACCATGGTAAGGACTCTTCATATTTAGAATACCATGGTATGGAAACTGTATGTGCCTTTGCTTCTTCATACCTATGTGTGTACGTGGTTTTTCTTAACAAAACTTGTGTATACTTCTTGAAATTTCAACTTTGTCATTCCTTTGCCTTTGAACTGTTATGCCTTTGTCAAAACTCTCTATCACATATGTAGACACATCTTGTTGACATCTGTATCAAGTTAGTTTCCATCAAAGAACAACTTATCAAGTAAGTTTCCATCAAGGACAACACATTAGGTAGGTTTCCATCAAGGACAACACATAATTCATAATGCCAACAATCTCCCACTTTGGACTTGATGGCAACCACTTTAGTGCTTGGTCACCACAACCTGTAGATACTTGTAAAACACATCAATCCAAGCACTAAAATTTTTAAACACCAAGTTACTACCCCCCTTTGACATCAAGGGAAAATGGTTGACCCTGAATGAAGGCTTCCGTAGATCTGAATTGTTGAGTACTGAATACTGATCATGCTCCCCCTCAACACATGCTGAAATTTCTGAAGGATGTACAATGGAGTACATGACTCTATGACTCATATGACTTGTCCTATTACCAAGGACTCAAACTTAAATAAATTACCCAGTCGCAGTGGGTTTACATATTTGACATCATTACACCAACTTCCCAAGCACAGTGGGGTTACAAATTACATCACATGTCCAAAAGGACTTGACCACAATAATCCATACATGACTGAATTTTTCAATGAGTACATCATAGGTATTTACATGACCTTTACATCAAGTGATAGATATGACATTTAAAACCAAGACAAAGAACCTTAGTAAGACCATAATAGTCATCAACAAATATCATACACCATATGATCTACACCATGAGCATCTGTCAGCAGCACCAAGAAAAAAAACATGTATATTTCCATCAGCAATTCGCAATATAAGATAATGCAGCTTCAATATCATCAACCTATGACTAGGTATGCAGCAATAACAACATAAGTGAGGACCAAGCATATCATCATAAAGTAATATAGCGACGTGTAGCATCATTCTTCATCATCATAAAAAATGAGACTAAGTATGCCATGTCTTCATGAAACCTACAGTAACACCATTCTCTTGGCCCATTTTATTCATGCAAGAAGAATATCACACCAACGTTCAACTTAAGTAATCATTCATAATATCCTTATCTGTAATTAATCCATCATAGAGATAGCAATATGTATCTAGCTTCTCATCAATGAGAACAACAAACCATGAGCTCTCCAACATTTTTTAAACTTTGTTAGTAACTCATCTCCTCAAACAATATACCATGTGCAGCTTATCATGTACATGTTGGAGCCAAGAATTATGGGCATCATCATCCATAACTGCACCATATGCACATCATGCATGATAGCAGCATAAAAGTAATGATCAACACTCATCAAATCAAGCTCTATTTATCTCCTTAAATTAATGAAGATCACCGTGTAACCAACATACCATATGTACCATATGCATCATCAAAAGAATCATCCATAAATCTAATCAATAGTATCATAACAACTTTATGGATCAAGTAATATATAAGTATCATCTATGATTTCATCATAGGCAACTTATGTAGCATAACATGATACATCATTTAAACACTTCGGCAACATAAGCATCATCACCATTGATAAGCATCATTACATACCAAGGACTTCTGAAGAAAACATAATGCCAACAATGCATTATTAGAAGCATAACAAATGCTCCCCCTAAACCTGTGCCAACTGTTCACTGTCAGATCTGATCATATCATATCATATTTCATCAAAGTATCTTCATCAACTAGTCATCCATCAATTCATCAAAAAGTTATACAAGCCAAAAACACTTTCAAATAACATCAATAGACTATAACCATCAACCATCATAATCATGAAATCCAAACAAAAATTGACTGAAGCATATCAAACCCTTTTCTTAATTTGTTCCACTATTTCTTTGTCATAACAAGATATAAGCGACTGTTCAATTCAAAACTCGCGTATACACGAGAATTGTCTTCATAGGATCTGCGTACAGAAAGTGAAATACTGAAATTTCACACCTTCAGGTCCTTCGGAGCCTGTACTATTTGTAGCTATGCACTGTTACTACACTAGAGACATTGTCAATAGTATAAGAAATATGAATCTCGAAACAATCAGGGGAATCATCATCAAGAAATAACTTACTCCCCCTGATATTACACATCACTGATTATGAGGACCTAATAATCATCTTCGATCAAGTACCTCTCACCACTTATGTAGTCATTGTTAGAAGTATTCATTTAAGAATAATGGAATGTAATAGGTACCATCTTCTTTTACTCTAAGTCTGAATCTTTCTCATATCTATGAGGATTCTGTTCTTTAAACAAATATAGTTTGTCTGGGTTTCTATATCCTCTTGCTATGACTTTTCCAGTTACTTCATTCATAACCTTACGCTTGGTTGATGTAAAAAAAAAACTATATTTCCCTTATCTGTCATTTGACCTACACTTATAATATTTTACTTTAACCCTTAAACTAATAAATCATCAACTTCTTCTCTAGTTTTATTAATTCTGGCTTTGCCTTTTCCTAGAACTTTTGTTGAAATACTAGTTCCATGAATAACATTATCATGGTGGTTTTTCCTAAGAGGCTCCATTTTACTCTTATCTCCAGTCATCTGATGAGAGCATCCACTATATATGTACCATTCACCTTCATCATCAAATGAGCAAAGAGCAAGACCACACCTTAATTGTTATTTTTTTTCTTGTTGATTATGAGAAATGTTGGTGGATCCATCTTTTTCAGGCCTTCTGACATTAATGTTCTTATCTGGTTTCTTACCATGTTGTTTGCGATGATCCATAGACTTGTTCCTGCATTCTTTTGCTACATT
Organism: Pinus taeda; assembly: GCA_000404065.3. Lineage (NCBI taxonomy): Eukaryota > Viridiplantae > Streptophyta > Pinopsida > Pinales > Pinaceae > Pinus > Pinus taeda. Next base: position 20,034 of record APFE031513801.1, on the reverse strand, counting down.
CCCAAACTTGTTACAAGCATAAAATCTTACATGTTTCATATTCCTTCTATTGCAATCAATGGATTTGTGACCAAACATATTGCAAGCAAAACAATATCCCTTAAAGTACCTGTAAGCTAATGATATTTCTGTGAGATAGTTATTAGCTTGAAACATTCTACTTCTACAATTGGTTGTAACATGTCCATAATTATGACATATAAAACATTCAACATTATTGATCAGAGGAGAAAAACAATTAACACTTCTATAGTTAGGATTAAATGATTTCCTTTGAAGGTTTTCTTTCCTTGGTTGTTGATGAGGTTGACTTCTTATCTCTTTGTTGAGCATTTCAGATTTTGCATTAGAATTCCTTGGCTCAGCTTGTGAACTAGCTTCTCCTTCAACAGTTTCATGAAAACCAAGACCAGATTTGATGGTAGGAGACCTTTGACTACTGATAATATTATCCAAAATCTTAGTACTATCTTGAAATCGCAAATTTTTATCCTTTTGTTCTAATCTACCTTTTACGATATTTACCTCAACTTGATATTTCTTTTCCTTTTCTAGATATTGCTTCTTCATAATTTCTTCAACCTTTCTTCCTTCCTCCATTTGATGTTTTAATTTGAGAATCTCTTCTTTTAGCCCATTTTCTTGTTCTTCAAATGCTTGAAGTAGTTCTTCATTCCGCTTATCTAATTTTTCAAGATCTGCTCTTAGAGAGACAACCTCAACTTCAAGACCTTCACAATATTGATTAGATACCATACCAACATGATCCTTGTTATCGTAAGCCTACAACTTATCTTTAAGATTAACAATATTTTTCAAAGCAAGATCAAGTTTTGTTCTAAGATAAAAGAATTCTAACTTATATTCTTTTGAACCAACAACTCCATCTATCATTTTGGACACAATGTTAGATATAAGATTACCTCAGAAATATTCCTTTGGGACTTCTTCATGTATTGCTTGTAGCTTATCCCACACTTGCTTTGCAGTAGTATAATGCATAACCTTATTCAATATTGAATCAGATATGCTACAAAATATGTTACTCAAAGCCTTATTGTTCTTTTGCACTTCCTTGTCTGATGGAGGAAACTTGGTGTAACCATTGCATACTAGATGACAGACATTAAGATTCATTAGATTATGCTCCATATTTCCTTTCCATTGTTGATAATTATCTTTTCTTAAGCATAGGTACATCTACATTGTCCATTGATTCTAACTTTCCTTGATATGCTGCTTCAAGAGGCACCATTTTTTAATCTATTTTCTCTTTAGAGTGCTTATTTTCACTTTTACCCATAAGTGCAAGCTTAATGGTTTCATTATCCTCATCACTATCATTGTTGCATAGAAAAGAAAATGGATCACATTTTGAACAAAAACCCATACTTGATGATGCTTAGTCTTCTTCATTCTTGATCAATAGAAAGCGGGGTGCTCCCAAACTTGAATGTTTGCTGATATCTATAACTGTTACTACATCTGATATATTCGTGTCAATGTTTTCAATAAAAGTACCCTTTTCTTTTAGGCCATCAAACTCATCATTAATTTTATCTTCAAATGAAATAAGTAAGTGACAATCTTCATTGGACTCACCTTCTTCACCATTTGAAAGACAATCACTGCCTTCATGTGTGTAAAAACTTCTCTTGTTTTCAAACCTCTTCCTATTTATTTTTCCATCTTCTTTTCCTTTCTCTTGATTTTCTCTATAGGGACACTTAGCAACGTAATGACCAATCCTACCACAAGCAAAACATTTGAAAGGAAGCTTACCTATGAATCTTCCTGTACCCACTTGGAGTTTATTTACAAAGTTTTCCTCTTCTTCTTATGATACATAACCTGATTCTTTCTTTTCTTTTCCTTTTGTAGTAGCTTTGAAGGCTGCTTCTCCAATGTCCGGAGGACCCCTTTTACTCATCTCAAATGCTACCATTATTCCATGGAGTTGATCAAGTGTGAGACTTTTTAGATCCTACATTTCTTCAATAACATATACTTTGGAGTCGAACTTTAGAGTCAAAGATATCAAAATATTTTCAACAATAGTAGCATATTTTTTTATTCAACAATATTTCTCATGGAATTAACAATTTAATCTACTCTAAGAAAAAATGCTACAATTCTTTCATCATCATGTATTTTCAATGTTTCATATTGTATTCTGAATGTTTGAAGTTGAACACTTTTTATCTTGGTGCCACCCTCATAAATTTGGATAATATTATCCCACATTTCCTTTGTTGTGTTCAACTACATTACCTTCACAAATCGGACTCATCTAGACTTCCCAAAATGGAATTTACATCTTTTGTATTGGTTTCATACTATTTCTTTCCTACAGTATCTGAAGGAATAGAGGCTAGATATTGATATTCACTTTCAACGATTTCCCATAGATCAACTCCGAGTGCCTGCAAGTATGCTCTCATCCTAACATTCCAAAAGAAAAAGTTAGTTGCATTAAATATAGGATATATGATAGAAAATACTCCTTTGTGACTACTCGTCTTGATGAATCTCCTTCAATCGATCAAGCTTCTACCAAAGGACCTGCTTTGATACCAATTATTGGGAAAAATACTGAGAGGCGGGGAGGGGGGTGAACTAGTATTTTCAAATCATTAAAAGTTTTGATTTCACATCTAATTTATGTATGCAACTTTATTGAAGGGAATCCACATGTGTACGCAACTATTATTCATACAACTAGTGTATATCGAGTAAAACATATTTTTCGGTTAATTAATCTTGTTTTTATCTTAAGTCAGTGCATCAATACTTCATTCAACATTATATAAATAGTAACAATGTGCAGTAAGAACAAAATAAACCATCACACATAATCAACACACATGAACACTAGGATTTAAGGTGGAAACTCAATGTGGGAAAAAACAACCACTTCTGTCATATCTGCCTTCTTTTTAATATAAAGAAAAACTTCTTACAATCTTATACTGGTGCAAAATCATACTAGCATACAGACACCCACTTGCAGAAGGCTACAACTTTCACTCGTTCTCCAGCATCCACTAGAAGGGAGCACCAACCCCTTGATATCGTTTACCGACACCCATTGGAAGGGAGCTCCAACCCCCTGAACTGATTTACCAGCTACTACTGGAAGGAAGCTTCAAATCCCTCATTCAAAGCTCCAACCTTCAACACCTTTGGGGACCATGTTTCATAAATTTTCATACTAGATCCAGCTGCTTCAAGACATCACAACTTGTAGGCCATGTTTCATCAAATTTTTAGACTGGACCCACTCCCAACATATAAGCCCAAAACAAATCATCAACAAAAACTTATCACTGTAACTCAACCATTGAGCCAACCAATCATTGAACCAAAAAAACCAACCAATCACTGAAACCTAATGACTAAATCAACTGAATTAACTGAAATGAAAATCAATCAGCATAACAACTAGAATAGTCAAAACATTGTAACTAGAATACCAATCAACATACTACACATCACCTAAACCATATTTTGTTACTGCAAACCCTAATCAACCATATGTAAAAAATATGCATGCTACTTTACAATAGAAAACCCGCATGTGTACGTGCTTTCCATGAAGCATACTCACATACAGATCTCAAATCATTGATTTTTGAAAACTGAACCACTGTCATTCTGAAATAAATATGGAATCATACTCATATCTATTGCATCATTTTGAAACAACCACAGAACCCACACTGGTCTTCTTTCACAAATATCAAGTAACTTCATCATTCTTCAATAAGTCAATTCATCTTTAAAACATTATTGTTAAACCCAGATCATTAAGAAGACCTCATCCACAGCCAACAAAAATACAACAAGACTGATTAAACTGACCATATATTCTTTTCATCAAAACCCTACTTTCTGTACGTGCTTTCCTTAAAGAATATACACATGTATATTCGCTTTTTAGGAAACAAACCCGCGTATATGCGACTTACTAGCATCATACCCATGTGTGTACGCGCCTTGCAGGGTATAAAACCCGCTTACAGATATGCAACTTCTGATTCAAACCTTCGCTACAACACAAAACTTTAGACATACCTAGATCTCGACATACCTAGAAAAATCACACATCAAGGCACTATCAACGTAGATCAAATCACCTCATAATCAATATTTCCATCTCAGATCTATTAGATATGATCCATCATCAAATTACCTGGTGCATACTTAGTTTTAGATCAAACAAAACATTAATAGCCGATTACATGCATATTTTATTCAAATCTAACTATTCATAAGATATTCATCACTTTCACACCCACTGTCACTTTGATCTTCATCTCCTTATATAGCTTAGCCCTTATCCAATGCCACAAGTCTAAACCATATTCCAGTTGATGTTTTTCTTAGACAGGATCAAAACATCCATTACTGGGCTCAATTCCACATGGAAACACCATGGTAAGGACTCTTGGTATTTAGAATACCATGGTGCGGAAACTGTATGTGCCTTTGCTTCTTCATTCCCGCGTGTGTACATGGTTTTTATTAACAGAACCAACGTATAATTCTCGAAATTTCAACTTTGTCATTCCTCTGCCTCTGAATTGTTTTGCCTTTGTCAAAACTGTATGTCACATCTATAGACACATCCTGTTGACATCTATATCAAGTTTGTTTCCATCAAATAACAAATCATAAAGTAGTTTTCCATCAAGGACAACACATTAGGTAGGTTTCCATCAAGAACAACACATAATTCACAATGCCAACAACCTATCTAACCATGGAGACAACTACAAAATTCAATATTAGTTGTGGAATGAGAAATATTATGTAGTCTTAGAGTTGTTTTAATTATAATTCACAAAGAAACAATAGATTCTAAAAAATGGATGATTAATACATTTTATATGCTTCATTAAGTTTGAGATGACATTGATTAGGATGAAATTGCAACAAGATGGTCACAAAAAGGCAAAGGAAAGGGAAAAAGGATAGTAAAAAAGAAAACATTTTCAGACTTCAACATTCCCCCACACCAAAGGTCTTGTATGTCCTTATGCATCAAAAATTTAAAATTGGTTCCTTCTTCTTTTTTAGTGGATGATCTCAGAAGCTTGTGCAAGCACATCTAGACTATTACTTTCCTTTCTCTTTTTGATGTTGAAAATTGTCCTTTGTTTCTTCATCAGAATTTTAGTCTGCAATCCCCTAATTTTGTTTTTGAGAAATCTATTGTTTGCTTTGAGATTCTTGTTTTTCTTGTACTAGTGGCATAGACGCAAAAGCATATTATCATTCTGAGTACTTAATATTTCATTTCGTACCTTTGCTACTTCTTGTTCTTATATAAGATGTTTATTAAGGACTTCTAACTCATATATATCTTGCTTTAGAGCATCCTCAATTCTATGTTCTTTTTCATGAGTATGTTCAGTCATAGGGGTTTCATTAAATACATTCTCTTGATTATGAGAGGAGCTTACCTTTTGTTGTACACTTTGTTCCAGAGACTCAACATAATCATAAATTTCTTGATCTATTAGGTCAATTTTTGGTGTCTTCGTTGTTGGGCTCATTGTTTGAGGCAGTGTCATGTATCCTTCTTCTTCGAGATCGATAAATACTGGAGGTTGTTCATTTGAGAGTTTGGAAATTCATCTACTTCTTCTTAACTTTACCCCCGACTCTTTAATGTTCTAGATTTTCCTCTTTTCGCTACTTTGTTCATGTTTCTTCTTCTATGGTTCTTTATTTTCTTCAGGAAGTTTAGTATTTGGGTTGGCTTTCTTTCTTCTAACACTTTGTTTTCCATTTTTATGTTATATTTTTCAAAATACTGAGAGAGAGGAGTTTCATCTTCAAGTGGGTCTTCTAGTGCCTCTATTTCATTTTGTCCTAAATTTTCCTTTTCAATTTCTTCTTCAGGGTTAGGGTTTGGTAATGACCTAGGTTGACTTCTTTTAACCCTTTTGATATTTTCTTCCTCTTGAGCTTCTATAAAGTGGTTGCGAACTAGACAATCTTTCCAATTACCTCCCTTAGCTTCTAAGTGTGCCTCTATGAGGATTTTGATAAGTCCATGATGGTAGAGTGCATTATCAAGGGATTTTGTTTCTCTTTGTAGACTAGAGGCCATCTTTCTAAGACTACAAAGAAAGAAATAGGGAAAATTGATTTCATTTCCATCAATAAAATGCATCAGAAGTCGAGCATGATAGAAAAACATGGTTCCAAACCTTCCTTCACAAGTTAAAAATTTATGAATAACCAAAAGTAAATTCCTCCATTTTCCTTTTAGTGATGTGATCAAAATTCCCCTTTTAAAGATAGAAATGTCTATTCCTGGTTCTTTGAGGAAGTTTACCAAGTCTTTATCCTTGATTATTTTGTTCTTAAGCCAACGTTCTCTGTTTCTAGATAATTCCACAGCTTCTGCCATGATGGACTCTGTCAATATAAGCTTAATGTCACCAATTTCTGCCTCAACCCCATCAAAAGCCCTAGAAAGATTTTTAGTCACCTTTGTCTCATGGCCGCTCAAAATTTTCAAAGAATCCAAGCCACCATAGTTGTTGCACTTCTTATATAACTCATGGGTATCCCTGAAGGAACTTGGCTCCATTGGGTTTTGATCAGACAATTATACCCATGGTGGAGAGAAGTCTCCTCATGAACTGTTTCCTTTTTGACAAAGGCGATGGAGGATTGAAAAGAAGGAGGTGAACAAACAGAACAACAAGGGATATGGAATGGAGTGGAATGGGTTGGAATGATTATGGATTGAGGTTCTCATGGGGTATTTGATTTATGACAAGACTTAAACCTTTTCACATGATTTCCCATAATTTTTAGATCCACTTTCATAGGATTGATAGGATTTATGTGATTTCATATAGATTTGATGTGACAAGTTAAGTCATGATTATAAAATAAGGTTGTATTGACTATGGTCATGGAACATAATCTTTAGGCAGTTCATAAGGTCTTTTAATAACTCAATTTTTTTTAATGAAATCATGCAATGAATTAAAATCTAATGGTCTTCTATGAAAATAATTTAACATCCTACATACCTTTCCTGTGGATATCTTTAATGTTCCTTTGTTGTGTATTCTCTAATTCTAAGGCGTTGATGTTTTTATGACTGTAGAAATTAAAATCATCTGCGGAATTAAAGGTTAGTTGCAGAATGACATTTATTCCATTACTGCTTATTCCTTGAGATTTGTTGCTTGATTAGAGGAGGATACTTTATTGCTTCTACTTCTTTGAGATCAATGAAGAAGTTTGATCTTCAGAAGTTTTACTTACCACCTAAAAATTTATTAGAAAAACAGGGATAAAAGAAATAGGGAAAAGGCAAGGGAATTATGAAAATCTAAACCGCCGTGAACTCTTTGGTTATCAGTTAATATTTTTTGCATAAGCATGCCAACATAGTTGGTTCCCATGATTATATCTATATATATATATATATATATAATATATATATATATATATATATATATATATATATATATATATATATATATATATATATATATATATATATATATAGATATATATATATGATAAGAAAATTACAATGAACTTGGAGAATGGGGAGAAAAATGTCCTTTCTTGACTAACTTGAATTTAGAATTCTCCTACAAATATTTGAAAAAATCTACCTTTGTTAGTGGTTTATGATATAATCTTAATTTATGACCATTAACAAGGAAAGTAACTTGTTCATCATCATTAATTTTGACTTTGATTGCTCCATTATAAAAAATAGTATGAATATCATAAGGAATAAGCCAATGAGTTTGAAATCTCCCTTGGAAGTCTTTGAATTTGGAATAAAAAAGAAGATCCCAGTCACCTTTCTTGAACTTTTTAGCTTTGATAAATTTGTGATGCCATTTTGATCTTTGTTGTTGAATTATGCTGGTTCTTTGGATAACATCTTGTTAGATCTCATCTAGCTCATTCAATTGTGCTAGTCTTTGTTTCTGAGCTTTTGATAGATCAAGGCCCAATTTAGCAGTAGTTCTAAATGTCTCCACTTGGAACTCAATTAGAAGCAAAAATTTCTTCCCATAGATAAGCTCATAAGGAGTTTGTCCAGCTGTATTTATCCATGTGGTTTGATATGCCCATATTGCTTATGGAATCTTTTCTGCCCAATCGTTCCTATGCAAATCCAAAGTCTTGGTAAGAATTGCTCCAAGTACCTTGTTGCTGGATTCCACTTGTCCATTGTCTTGTGGATGATATGGAGTAGACTTTCGATACTTGATTTTATATTGTTGATGATCTTCTGCACCAACTTGGATGTGAATTGAGTACCTTGATCTGTTACAATTTCTCTTGGAACACCAAAACGAGTAAATATTTCCTTAAAAATAAATGTAGCTACAACATTTTTAGTTGCAAACAAAAAAGGTTTAACTTCTACCCATTTTGTAACATAATTTGTACAAAAAAGTATATAACTTTTCTGTTTAAATGGAGGATTTATTGGCCCAAAAAAATCTAGAGCCCATTTTTCAAAAGGATCTACAAGTACCTTTTGTTCTAGAGGAATTTAATATAATTGAATAGGCTTCCCCATTCTTTGACAACTATCACATTTTTTGACATATTATTTTGCATCTTTAAAAATAGATGGCCAATAATATCCCAAAAGAAGGAACTTGTAGGCAGTTCTTTTGTTAGCAAAGTGTCATTCACATGGCTCATCATGACAAGATTTCAAGATTTCTGGTACTTCATCTTCTTGAACACACCTTCAGATGATCAAATCAAGCCCAGTTTTGTACAACTCTCCATCTATCCAAGAATAAGGTGCACTGGTTTTGATAACCTTTTGCTTTTCCCTGGCTGATGGTTGTTGAGGTAACTTTTTGTAGCTAAATAAGTAGCAATATCTGCAAACCAAGGTGTTTTAGTAGATATTGCAAAAATATATTTATTAGGAAAATTATCTTTTACAGGAACGTCATCATTATTATTCTGCATTCTAGAAAGGAAATCAGCAACAATGTTCTCTTTTCCTGGTCTATCAATAATAGTAATGTTGAATTCTTGTAAATAATAGTCATCTTGTAATTCTACCATTAATGATTGATTTGTTCATCAAATATCTAATATCAGAATGATCTGTATGAATTAAAGTTTCATAACCAGTGATGTAATGACAAAAATTATTAATGGCATGCACAATAGCTAAAAACTCATTTTCTGTTAGTGTAATTTAGCTATGTTGGAGTCAAATTTTTGCTTATATAATAAATAGCATAAAGAGTTAAATATTTTTGTCCTAACAAAACTCCTAGAGTTATATCTGACGCATCAATAGAAATATGGAAAGGGAGAGATCAATTAGGTCCTCTGAAAATTGGTGATTCAATAATCCTCTGTTTCAATGTCTCAAATGCTTTTTGACTTTCAGAATTCCAAACCAATTCACAATCTTTTGTAAGAATTTTGAAAAGTGGAGAGACTGTTTTTGTGAAATTTTCTATGAATATTATATAATAACTAATAAATCCAAGAAAAATTCTTACATCTCTTTGACAAACAAGAATTGCAATTTTAGAAATTATTTCTACTTTAGATGTATCCACTTTAATTTCGTCACTTGAAATATGGTGGCTTAAAAAAATCCCTCCATTGAACACCATAAAAAATTTCTCATGGCTTAACGAAAGGTTTGGCTCCTTACATCTAATAAGAACTCTTTCCAAATTTTCAATAACTTCTTCAAAAGTATCTCCATATACAGTAAATTCATCCATGTAAACTTCCACACAATCATGAATTATTGTAGGTTTTAACCCCGTACAGAAATTACCTGCATACGAATTCTAAATCACAGAAAAATAAACAATGCGAGAGCATAACACATAAAAAACACATATGCATAGAGATTTTCCCCTGGATCCCAAAACCAGGACTACCAGCTTGATTTTTTATTATATTCCTTTCAATGTTACAATACATATTTATACATGTCGAAGCATCCAATACCATGGACCGAAAAACCATCACTTCTAATACCATGGACCAAAAAAGCCATCGCATCCAATACCATGGACCGAAAACCATCGCGTCCAAAAAACATGTGCGAAAATCATGCACAAAACCATAGGTGGGTCCGCCCAACCTAACATAGGGTCCAAAACCAAAATTTTCCGGGGCGCTGCCCCAGACCCCATAAAGTGGGGTTACGGGTACCCCTCAAACCCCCTATTAACTATGTGGAAAGAATATAACACAACCCAACACTTAGGGCCCCTAGAGTTCCCAGAGCTCAATATCCTACTCAATTAGGACCGTCATGGGAGGGTCTTTCTATGATTCCAAGTCTCTCGTATAACAATAAGAACTTGACCTTTCCCAGAGGCTTTTGAGGATGTTAGCAACCTATTCATCCATCTAGATGTGTTGGATCCTTATATCTCCCTATTGTACCCTATCTTAGATAAAATGGTACCTAATATCAATATGTTTGGATCGATCATGGAACACATGATTCTCTTAAAGGTTCTCTCAAAGGTGAATCCCACTTTGATTATCACAATAAATTATGGTGGTATCTAGCACATGCCTAAATATCTTGTTGGTTTGAGGGGGATTGACCGAGGTTCAGATTGTGTTGTGCACCAAAAAACCCTCAACTACTAGCCCTTTTCAGTCATGACCCACATGCAAGTTGTTAGCTACCTATACCAATAGGTTTCATTTTTCATGATTGGCAGGGGAAGTGCCAATATGATCTACTTTGGTGATACAAAGATCTCATATTTTTGTGGAAGAAGTATACCTACATTTGGTTGATGCTGCCCTACATCGGAATGGGTGATCCAACAGCCTAAGCTTGGTCATGCCATGTTTCAATTTTTGTTGTAGATTAGAGAAAGAAACCTGTCCAAACAGCTCAATCTTGGCAGGTAAAGTAGATAGGGAGGGAAAGAAGGTTCCCAACTGCTTAATCTGGGGCCTTGGAAGCAATAAGGGTAGCTTTAGATAGAAAATCAAAAGAAAAAGCCAAAGGAAAAGAAAATGCACAAAAGGGTTTGCAAATCTAAGTGCACCCTCCTTGGAGTAACAAAAAATGCTAGGCAATAGAGTGGGTAGGCAGAGGGGGTTGCAGAAAGCATGGTTCATGGCATTTCACTGGCCTAAAGCAAAGGTAAAAACATGGTGCCAGTACAAATTGCCTATTTGTAGCAGTCTTACAGAAACTTAATGAAGCATGTCTAACTTCCAGATCACCCCCTATCACATTCATGACTAACATCCCTATGCCACCCATGTTCATAAGAGAAGTCAAAGTCTTTTGTTGGTTCTAGTTTCTTTAAAAGCCACATTTCTGGTGCAAAAATTCTTTTCATTTTGATCTACTTCCTAAAAACTAAGTTGATTTCATATAAACAAACTTACTATTCTACCCCCCCTCATCCACCTTTTCCACTCATATTAACTACTAACCTATCACTACTTAACTCCTTATACCCCCTATTCCCCCTATTACTATGTAAACTTGGCAAAAAACCCAAAAAATACCTATATATCCCCTTCCCCGAGCATTATAGCTCTATATATCGTTTTTGAAAGTCTCAAGGGCTAAAACATTTGAGCGCGACCCAAAGAGTGCCAAATGATTAATCCTGGGATTAATCTAAGATTTGCTCGGATTAAATAGCCAAAACCCGCTTTGTGAGTAAACCTTTGAAAAAACCCATTTTAACCCGTAACTCTGACAGAAACCAAAAAACCCACTTTTTCTAATGTTCCGTCAGGCACGCATTTCCAAAATAATAATATTTTATGTTTCCCCGCCTTCCATATCGTACTTGCGACTCATCAATCCGTCGACCGTCGGATCTGGGCTTTCCAATCTGACGGCCCACATGGATATCGGACGGGCCCCGATCACCGAAAGTTACCACCCGAGAAACTGTCAGAGGGTGACCTCAGGCCTCTGCCACGCGTCACCCCTATATTCTCTCGGGTCGCCCTCTGACAATACCGCGACCGTATCAAGAGCAGTCTGAGAAAACCCACTTACCGCTCTATTATACCGCCTACCCATGTCAGCGCTACGCCTGCCCACGTCACTTCCACTCAGCGCCCTGTCGGCACCATCACCTGCCAGCACTCCAACGTGTCTGCCACCTGTGCAATCCCCGTGGACCACTCACAGGCTGCCACGTCACTCAATGACGTCATGTTGACGTCACCCGACCCTGACCCCACCTGATGACGTCATGCTGACGTCATCCAAAAACGCGCCAATAACCCAAAAGGTCTATATTTAGCCAAAAATCCGCGTTTTTATCACTTTTTCCAAATTGAACTGTTGCTCACCTCTACATGTAATTTACGACCACCTGTCGCCAACCTGCAGAAATCAACTTGAAGAACGCTGCTGCCTCCAACCCGCCTACATTTGTGACCATCGCCGGCAATTCAACAGGTATTTACCCAAAGCATCCCCTCAGAGCTTGCTTATGTCCATAATTCTCCAGAATTGAATTAACAAGAGTAAGGCAACCTGTACTTACCAGCAAATTCCCGAAAAACCAGCATTCCTTTACAATTGTAGGGTCGAAATTCACCTGTTGAACCCATATATAGTCACCTTTTCCTAAATTCCCACTCTGTCCGCGCATTCGTGGACTGAAAACCTGAAAGGCATAATTCAACAGGAAAACAGTGTTGCCAGTCCTTGCAGTCCCTCAATTAACTCCCTTTGAGCATTCTACACCATTGTCACCACAGTTGCCTCATTTACCCTTACAATTGGCATTACTTCTGCAAAATTAGCCCTCTGTGTTCTCCTGCCCACTGAAACCAGTTCTAGTACAAAGTCACAAGTACTACCCAGCCATGGAAACACCAGTAGCCCTGAATGTTCAGCCTCTGAATGCCCCACACAGAGAGCTAGAGTGGAAGGCCCTAGGTGATAGAGATTACCATATGCTAGACTACACTTCCATGACCTCCAAAGTCAATATTCACCTGCTGAATGCGTTAAAAGCTCAATATCTCAGTGGAGCTGATACCTTAGGAATTTGGGACTCCAACGTGCCCATTTATAGCCTTCCTCAAGTCAATGTCCTCCCAAAGTTGATAAATCAATGTCGTTCTAGCTATGACCCCTGTCAGAGAGCCGTTCTCAGCCCCTCAGGCTCAGTATTGTTCCATATCACCCTTGAGGCCATCAATGAAATGCTGCACTTTCACACTACAAAGCCCCTAACTCCTCTCTCCATCCATGACTTGATAACGAAAGGGGGCAAGTTGTCCAGTGCTCAAATTGCCAAGATTAATCAGTTGTTTATCCAGCCACAATTTGAAGCTATGAGCACCACCCTTCCTATAGCTTATCAATATCTTAATGAGCTGGGCAAAATGCTGGTAGATTTGATCAGTTACATCCTAGGTTATGGGACATATGAGGATGTGGATGAAACCATTATGGCCATGCTGTCCATTTTCTCCCCTGGAATGCGTCCTCTTGTGCATTATGATTTTGCCACATTAATTTCCAATAAGATTCATGAACAATTGATGAATCTAGAAAGGGAGAAGGTGTTTAAATACACTAGTTATATATATCATTTATTCTTGTTTTATCAGCCTGATGCCTTCCCTGTCCCTCTCAAGAAGCTAAATGCCCAGGGAAGCCCAAGGTCTGTTGTGATTTGGTCTTCACTCTGTCATCTTTTAGCTTATTCACCTTACACCTACTGTGAATTCATTGACCTTTTCATCCATCTAGATATGACCTTGTTATTGGGTGTCCCTCCTCCCAGATTGACAGAGGAAATGCAAAGAATTCTTCACCTCTCAAAGGCCTACAACATTGGTAATTGGTACTTTTACCAACACCACACAGTAATCAGAATATATGGCTGTGAGTTGAGTCCTTATAGGCTGCCAAGATATGTCCCTACGAGACTCTTTTCCCTAGAGTACTTTAGGCAGTTTGGAAATGCAGACTTTGTCCATTTCCAAAGTAAAAACAAGAAGGTGCAACTAAAGGTGAGAAATCAGCTAGGCCCTTTTCTGTACAATAAAAGGGAGGAAGGATGGAAGGAAGCTGACATGATCCTAGAGACCCTCAGACTACAAACCAGCTTCAAATGGGTGCCTTATGACCCTAATCATTTCATCTCCCTCAGGAGGATAAAATACAAATTGGGTGGCTACGCTCACATGAAACTGCCTCATATTGAGCAGTATGCCAATGCTTTAAGCTGGAAAGAGGGCACCCTAGAAGAGCCAATTGGTAGAGAGCAAATGCTACAAAGAGAAGCGAAGAATCTTGAAAAAGAGGCTAACTTGGAAACTTGTGGACAGGTTTCTTCCTCCTGTCAAAGGCAACTTGGAGCAGCTGTCTCATCTTCCACAGCCCAGCAGCAAGTAGCCGGAACTGCCCAACAGGAATCAAGCAAGGATAAAGACAAACAGATGGAACAGGAACAACCACCTCCTAGGACAGAGCAGCAAACAGAGCAGCAAGCAGAAAAGGAGTTAGAGCAGCAAGAAGAACAACAAAAAGAGGGGCAGCCTATACAACAAGAACAAACAGTTGAAGCCCCAACACCTACTGAGCAACAGGCTCAAGAGAATATGCCTCCTGGGCAAGAAAAGATAGTGGAGGCCTTAGTGCTTCAAACTCCACAAAAGCAGGAAAAGGGAAAGAAGAGGGATAGAGAGAAGGAGACTCCCATCACCACGTCCACAAATCAAGGGGAGAAAAGGCAGAGATTGAATCCCCTCTCCGAGGAAGAAATGCCTATGGGGCAATCACTGGGCATGGGCCCACCGAGCATGGAGGCATCTGCCAGTTCCTTTTAGCAAGAACAAGAGAGAACCCTTGGCGGAGAGGTCAGCTCCTCAAGTCAACAAAGGAGAGTAGAGGCAGGCATCAAGCAACAATTTATTGATATTAAAAGGAGAAATGAGCCACTCAGGCTCCAAATCTACAACTAGTTTCTCAAGATGACCCCTACCAATCAACAGAGGCTTATGTCAGCCTATGACATCACAGAAGGGAAAATGACCATGATTCATTTCATGCCCACTATGTTGCAGCCACAGTCAGCTGCAGACTATATAAGAACCAACCTTGAGGTTCTTGCCAAGGACATCCACCCTATGGACCAAATAGAACTTCACAAGCAAACGGGTGAGATGGTCTATGCAACATTGGCAGATAAAACATTGTTAGCTAGTAGGTTGGAAAATAGCCTAAATAATACAGCTGCCCAACTTGAGTTGGAGAAGGCATCCTCTCAGGCCAAAGACAACAGGATCAGGTCTTTGGAGGATATAATCATAGAGGTTCGGCATGACCCAAAGGATCCAAAAGCCATACAAACGCTACTGAAGATAAGAGATTAAGACCTTGCAGCCCTAAGAAAGAAGGAGAAGCTCCCAACAACCATTCACCCTCAAACAGAAGAGGTTGCTCAGCAAAGGCAAGACCAAGAGGTAGCAACATTGCTGGTAGCACTGCACAAACAGCTAGTGCAGACAGAAGGGAAGTTGGAGGACACAGAGGCTGCACTGCAGGCAACCCTACAGCAGAAAGGAGGCTAGACTTCTCAGCCCCCTCCAGAGGTCATAAACCTTGAGGAGCCCCCACAGACTACTGCTCCTCCTGCACAGCAGGCAACACCATCAACATCAACATCGGAACCAGCACCAACCTCAGAGCAGGCTCCCAGCCTCGATATGCAGAAATCGATGAGTGAAATTAAAGTCCTCGAAGCCCAGATGACAGAGCTGAATGGAGCCAAGGAGAATTTGGCTAAGCTGAATGAAAAATATGACAAGTCCAAGCAGGATGTGGCTGAGAAAGGGAGAGAAATAAAAGCTCTCAAAGAAAAGATAAAGGAGCTAGAGAAAGAGCTCACCCTTGACAAAGTGGTGGCTCAGATCAGGACAGTTTTGTGGACCCACATTGGCCAATCAATAACGGATCAGTGGCAATATATTGAGACTATCCATGAGCAAATGGAGCTCATAGGCAAAGCACAAAAGGAAGTCCATAGAGTAAGGGCATCTCTAGGCAGTATGCTTGAGATAGCCAGCATAATGATTAATGTGCTTAATAACTGGACAGGTCCTCAGCTGGCAGCAATTGGAATCTCCAACAAAACAGAAACTATCCAGCTGATAAAGAGGGTCCTCACATTGAAAATCCTGGTGTAGACATTGGATAGAAGAAGCTAGGACATGCAAACAGAGGTCAACAAATTCATGGACAAATTTGCAGCATTACAGGGCATAGGTCTTCCTAGCTTGCTGAACAGTGCAGGGAGACTGCTATCACATGAGGTTTATGCAAAAAGGGTGAACACATTTGCCACCAATCAGATCAGTCAAGGATCAAGAACCTCACAGGTAACAGGGCCAGCATCTGGGCAAAGTCTCTATGACAGAATAGAGAACTTGTTTTTTATTATGAATGAGATCAGCCATTTGTTTGAAGTGCCTCCAAACTTCTACAAATACACATAGGCAGATGAGACCTTAGATGCAATTTTGAGGCGTCAATTGCCTACACAGGAATGGTGGACCTCAATGATACAATTATTACTATAAGTAGGAGGTTTTCATCAAAGTTTTGTCATCGAAATATATAAGTCATCATATTCAGAAAGTATGATGCATGCACTATGACTGGAAAAAGTGGAATGAGCCACCTCAGCAGGAGGATTCGGCCACTAAAAGCAACACTGACAGCTACAGGTAACAGGGCCGAGAAAGCTACAACATGACAGAGTATAAAGACACATCATTCAGCATTAATGCAGATCGCTCAACCGACTCAGTGTCCTCCAAAGGTCAAGAAGAGTTCTGACAGAATTGAAGACCATTTATCTTACATTTAGGGTAGCAATAACTTTCTTATCTGCTATTTTGTAAAGTTGGTGATCGTAGTTAATCTATCAAATGACTCGGCATTTAGATATTTTGTAAAACCTATTGTATATATTCCCCCTCACATAAAATTTGAATGGGTTGGTGTTTTGTTGTTCTCTTATGAAGAAATGAGAACTTGGCTGTAATTTCTGAAGGTTGATATAAATAAAGCTTGGAGTTTACAGGAATTGGGTCTTACTGATGCATTCTGTGTTGGAACCATTGAATGCTACAGGATTCTAGTGCTATGGCTTAATATAATAAGTGTTCTCTATCTCTGTTAATGTTTTGTTATTTGTTTAAGCTCACATCTCCCATATGTTGTTCTAAATAATAGGAAGAAAGAAAAATAATAGCTCAGGATTTGTCCATGGAGACACCCCGATCTCAATCTATCTTCACTATAAATGTTTTCTATAACTTCAGCTGTTTAAATTGGAATTCTTAACTGCTCCAATAAGCCCTGAATATTTCACAGTTACTATTTAGTAATTCATGTATGCTACTAAGTAGAAATTGTTGTTCAAATCGTTATCACACTGTCGGTAATTCCATTCCCCATTGTTTCACTCACTAATTAGAAATTTATTTTAAGAATAACCATCTAGCCTTGTAGTAAAACTTTCTCCATCATAGGCACCAGGACTGTCTCAGATTTCTGACTCCACATACCCAATGGATTAGTATCTTTTACACATTTCATGCCCTTCTCACAACAACAGTTCACAACCAAAGTCTGAAACAAAAAACTAAAACTTATAACTAGCCTAAAATCTTTCACAAAACAGAGCCCAAACATAAAGAGAGAGCCCTCTCTGATTATATATAGGCTAGGATCTATAATCCAAAGCTTGGTTAGTGGTTACCCCGGCCGTATTCCCTTGGGAGTCATAGGGAACAACCTGGGTGTTAAAATAAATGGTCACTCCACTGGGGACAACCTCAGGATTTTCTAATTGTTGTATATTTCCTAAAGCTACAGGTGAAGCCTGAATGTTAGCCAGGAAGCCTTCAAAACTGTTTCTTTTTTACATTAACAAGTTTACATAAAAGCTGCTTCAGTCTATCTTCATACTAGCTTTCAGACATACACAACCCTTCCAAAATCTTGTCTGGCCCTTGCAGATACAAGAAAATTCTAAAAATACTCAAAAACAAATTCAGAAGCTAGCTCCCAAGAAGAATCAACGGTATACAAGGTCAAATCCTGACCCTAACCCACCAACTGTTTTTGAAAACCCTAACAAAATCCCTAAAAACATTAGGAAGCAGCAAAAACAGGAAAATCCTTTTGACTTGAGCCCTGAGACAGTCTGCCTTAACCATGTTCCCGCTCCAATCAAGGTTCTATTCCAGTCTACCCCTGGTTCCCCTAGTTCACCATCTACATCTCAAAGCCCTCCTTTCACACCTTCATCCACTTCACATATTCCCTTGACCAACACTGTAGTCTCTGTCATACCCATTACCCCTATTGTCCCAATAGTTCTTGTTGTCCCGATTATCCCTGTCAATCCTATAAACCCTGCAAATATGGCTAATAGATATGCGCCCCTGCAATTACGTGCTAATGCTGCAACCCTAACTCATGACTACCAATCCAAAATCTCATACTTTGACTCCACTGGCCCTTTCACAGCTATTCAGCATGCCAGAAGGATGCAAGATCATTTTGAGAACTATGAAATTGATGATGACTGTGTGAGAATGAGAATTTTTGTTCAGAGCTTGACAGGTGATGTAAGAACCTAGTTTAGATCACTCACTGCAAATACCATAACAACTCCTGATGAGCTTTACCAAGCCTTTACTAATAGATGGGAAAAGAAGAAAGATCCCTTGCACATACTAGGTGAATATGATATAATCAAACGGGGTCCTCAGGAGACTGTCTTGGAGTATTGTGCAAGATTCAACAATGTATATAATGCAATACCGAAGAATTTAAGCCCTCCTCCTGATTTAGCCTTGTACAAATTTACGGATGGTTTTGACCCTAATATGGCATATCAGTTGAAGGAAAGAGCCCCTGAAACCCTTGAAGATGCCCAAAAAGTTGCTGTCATAGTAGAGGCTAACCTAATTGCCAAAAGAAATAAGGCAAGATTGGAAAAGAGAACCACCTTCAACGAAGAACCCTCAGCCTTTGATCAGAAACTGGATGCAATACTCACTGGCATGAAGAGGTTGGGTGACAGATTAGAAGCAGTTGAGAGAAAGTCATCATGGGAAGCACCACAAAGTAACCCTATCAGGAATCCCAATTTTATGAGAAATCAAAACCCAAACGTTGGCAAGACCAGTTCTGAGCCAGAGATAAGACCTCCATTCCAGGAAAACTATACTGAAGCATCCACTTCAAATGAGCAAGTAGATGACACCCACATTAACCTAATGGGCCTGAATGATGAGTAGCAAGTTTTTCTAAGTCATGAAGATCATAAGGAGGATGACATTAAGCAGTTCCAAACCAAGTCAGGTGAGTCATTTGACTTTAAACAAGGTTATGACACAACTGTTTATGAATTTCATAAGCAATACAAGCTAAGAAGCAGAACTATAAATGTAACACACCCTGAAAAAGAAAAGGATATCCCGCAGCCAAAAAAAGCCATAGCCATAGAGCCACATGACAAAACTAATTCAGTTACAAATGAAATAATAGTTGAAGAAGTTACTGAACTATTTCCCTCAAAACAACACTCAATGGCTGCATCTCCTTTGCAGCCTAGCCTAAGTAATACTCCTCAAGAGATGAGTAAAAAGGATAAGCTTCAAGATCAAGATAAGAATCAAGAAGGAAACTTAATGAACAAGGAAAATTTTGTCACCCACAATACCAAGATCGAATCTGAAAGACCTTTTGACTTAGAAGCTGAAATTGGCAAATTAAAGATAGCTATTCCTCTTTCAGAATTAGCCAAGCACGACATTTACAAATAACAAATAAAGAAGTCCCTTCAACTTACTTGTAATAAAGATAATGTCAATGTGTTAGATGACACCCCAGAATTGCTTTTTGGTCCAGAGGTTGATGGAAAGACAACAGTTACAGGGATCTTACCTTTCTATGTCAGCTTGCATGTTCATGATAAGATACTGCATAATGCAATGTTTGATTCA
>APFE031513797.1:0-19276 GCA_000404065.3 Pinus taeda | reverse complement strand
TATTTGAAAATATTTTTGTGATTTTAGTAATCTCTCCCTTGTTTGGGCATTCCCTATTCCTTTATAGTCACTTTGATCTTCCTTTTGTTGTTTGCCTTGTTCTTTTATTAAGGTTTAATTTGAGTATCCCCTTTCTTGTTGTGAAAATTATCTAGGAAACCCCAATTGTTTGACATGTTTAAGGATGGTTTTTATATTAATATATCCCACTCATGCTAAGGAAGGCAAGAAATCCATTTTTTTTTTTTTGTTTCCTAACATATTAGTTGTGCATGGGAAAATTATCTTGTTTTAGCTTCCAAGTCTTCTAAAAAATTTAAGTGTTGATCAATGATTCTCTTTACTTGATATTTTTATTTTTCTTAGTGAGCTCACTCTTGTGTGGTCATTCTATCTTCCTTTCCACTCACTACAATGTTTCTCCTATCATTTTTTTTCATGTTTCCCTAGCCTTTCTTGAAGTCTTCTACCTTCTTTCCTTAGCACATTTTTTGGAAAAACATAAGTTTTTAGCATGTTGAAGGATGAAATTTTGTGGACTTCCTAATAATAATTCCAAGAAAGGTGGGAAAACAAAAAAGTATCTTAATCCCTTGACATTTTCCTATGCATGGGTAGGCTTAATTGTTTTGGCTACCAAGTTGTCTCAAAAACTTTAAGTAGTGATCAATGCTCCTCCTTAATGGAAATTATTTTTTATTCTCATGGATCCCTTCTCTATGTGGTTGTCCCTAGTTTCTTGATACTCACTTTTGTCTACTTGTTTTAGTTTCACTTGTTATTTTCCTAGCTTTTCACTTGGGCATATGAATTCTTAGCCATGAAATTTTCTAGGAAATATTGATTTTTTGATGTGTTAATATATGGAATTTACTTTACTCCATGCCATTCAAACCAATGAATGTGGTAACTCAAAAACTTGTTTTATCTTTTCAAGTTTTTTCTTTCTGTGGCCAAGCTTGCCAATTTTGACTTGATAGTGGTCTCAAAAAAGTTAAATGGTGACCAATGCTTCTTTCCCCTAGTATGTGTTCATTCCTTATTCCTTATTTCTCACTTTAATGTTCTTCTCACTAGTTCACTTGTTCTTTTATTCATTTTTTTGGCATCTAACTTCATTTCTTAGTGCTTCCCTTGAAGACCCTAATATTTTAATATAATGGAGGATAGAATTTCATTTACCCTAGGTCACTCCCACCAAGGAAGGGGGAGAACCTAAAAAATTTCCATGTGGAAGTCCTCGAGAGATTTCATCCACCAAAATTTCATTGAACATTTGTGTTGCACCTATGACTAACATATCTAGCTGCTTGTTGTTTTTTCGATACAAGATGAATACTACATCATATTTTTTCAGATAAGTATGCTTTTCCAAATGGCCACGTCAATGCTAATATAGTTGTGAGCATAAATTTGAAATAAAAACTAGTGAAAGTAAAGTTATTTTTTAAATGTTGTCTAAAACTTCAAAGTTGAGATGAGAGGATAGGAAAAATCTGTACTTACTATTAGAATATCAAAGTTGAAGTTGAAGTGAAGCTTAAAAATTTGTGAGACTTATTTTTACTGAAGTGGAAGTTAATGTCTTACCTATATTATTTATGGACTCCTCTAAAGGAGTTTGAGAAGGGTTTGAAGGAGCACAACTTTGAAATAAAAGCTAGTGAAAGTAAAGTTATTTTTTACATGTTGTCTAAAATTTTCTGTCAAAGTTGAGATGAGAGGATAGGAAAAATCTGTACTTACTATTAGAACATCAAAGTTGAAGGTGAAGCTGAAAAATTTGTGAGACTTATTTTTACTGAAATGGAAGTTAGTGTCTTACCAATATTATACATTGATTTCCTGAAATGAAATGAGTTTGAAAAGGGTTTGAAGGCATACCCATGCTTGACAATAATAATAAACAAATTTTCTCACTAACAAATTGTAATATCATCAATATTGTAAGTCCATAAAACAAATTTGTTCGTACAAGGGAGCCTTCTCTTTATACATCATTGTAGAAATAATTTTATGCAAATACCTATTATTATATCAAGACGTCAAGTACAGAAAACTAATTTATTTTTTTCTCAAATATTCCATAACCCTAAAATATTAAAATATATTATGCTATAAAACTGGAAAAAAATCATTAAAACATTTTTTAAAATCATTAAAATATATTTTAAGCAACTATGAAATCAAACCATTACTAAATATCTCATCCTATAAAAAATAAAAAATAATTCTAAACATAAAACAAGACACATCCTTTCAACTTTCATGAACAAACTAAATAGAAATATTTATTTTTTCACATTATCTATAATTTATAATTTATAATTATAAATTTTCATGGTTAATAAATAAAAATTATGTATATCATCCATCAATTATAAATTTTCAATATTAATATAATATAAAAATAAACCATTCTCAATCTTATTTTAAATTTCCAAATATATATTGTAATAATCCTCATCATCTTTTTCCGTGGCCAATATTGCAAGTTGTGGATTCAAATACAGTGGCATATTCAGAAGATAAATACAATTATCTTTCCATGGAAGCGCACATTTATAACGAATTCATAACACAAAGTTTTGTTTACTGTTACAATATAAAAATATATATATATATAAACCATACACAAAAACCTCTGTAAAAAAAAAAATTATGATCTCCATATAATCATACATATATATATAAAATAAGATGGTGCATTAAAGAATGACAGTCCAAAGAGTACAACTAAATTTTGAAGATGATAGCATAGTGGAAATGAATTTACAGAAAATGGGTTTGAAAATACAGTTAAAAATTTATTGAAAAAATAAATAAATTCTGGGCTCGAAAATCTTGTACCTGTAAATTATATGCACACAACCTTCAATGAGTTGCAGTAATTGTTCTTTTCTGCAAACAAAATCAACTCTGCATCTACACGGTTCAACTTAGAAGCAGTGGGAGCGCTACACTCAATACAAAACGGGCGCCGGCATTTCTGACATTTTGTTGCTGTTAGAGATGTAATGAGAAGGAAGGAACTTGTGGGAACCTAGCAGTGAGGATAGGGCAGTATACTTTTCTCTGAATCTGTAAATTTCCCCTCTTCTATCTTTCTTCTTATATATGAAGATTTATAGTGAATTTATTACCGAAAGTATTATTTATTGTCAACCTATTATTTAGTGAACTTATAATTGAACTTATTATTTATTGTGCATCTATTATTTGTTTAATAAAAAAATAAGCATACTATACTAATTAGATAACTATTAGCTTCATGGGGAAGGAGAGTTGGTAATCATACTGGGGTGAAGTTCTTTAGAAAGACAGGCTAGGTACTGAAGGTCACTAGCTCAATTCCCATGGACTAACCCTACCCTCTTGAGAGGGGCAGGCCTGCAACTCCTAGTCTTTATAGACTTAGCAGTCAGAATTTGCAAGTCAGGAGGCTCCCCTGTTGCCCATTCCACTTTAAAAAAAAATTAACTATTGAAATTTTTTTGTGAAATTTCCATTGAAAAGAAACACCATAAAAGTGATAATTATCTTATGAAACCAATTATGTGAAAACCTTACAAGAATATGAAGGAGTATAAGATTTTTCTTAAACAAATGAGAGTAGAAGGAAAAATATGTAGGTTATTAAGTATTGTGCAGTATGTTGGGGAGTATGAGACACTCTAGTTTTCTGTGGTTTCCGACAAAATGTTTTTCTCCTTTGCTTTTTTGTCTCTCTACTCCTCTTGGTGATTTCTTTTCTATGAAATAATGAATCGTTATAATAGGAGATATTCATTATTCCTTTTTTTTTGGAAAAACTATTCATCTTTGCATGCCTCTTTTACATTTTGTGCTTCAATGGAGGAGAGCAATGCCAAATAGCTTGAGGCTTATGCAATTGTTCTTCTTGTTTGAACAACTCCCTCCTTTTGCCCCAAAATTTGTGATTATGGATGATTCTTTTGAACATATCTCGAACTAGTCTTTTCTTCTATCCTTATTTGTCCCTCTCGCTCCTCATGGGTTTCTTCTTCATGGGTCTCTTCTTCATCATCTCTCTGATTTGGAGAGTTGTCGATATTTTCATGATATAATTGCCTAGGGATGTATCCTTTTTCATCAATCACTACATCAATGTTGTCAACAATTCTTCCAATTCTTTTATTATAACACTTATACACTTTGTTGTAGGGATAATAACCAAGGAGAATACCTTCATCTGCTCTGGGTTGAAGTTTACCAAGATGTTCATCATTATTATTAATATAGCATTTGCTCCCAAAAATTTTGAAATTCTTTACCAAAGGAGTCTCACCATACCAGACCTCATGCAGAGTTTGAGTGTTGTTCACTCAGACATTTGTTTTGTTGAGAATAACAACCGGAGCATGTGCAGCATCACCCCAGAAGATTGTGGGAGTTCGAGACTCATCAATCATAGCTCGAGCCATTTGTTCGATTGTTCTGTTCATCGTTTCCACCACTCCATTTTGCTGAGGAGTCCTAGCTGTAGAGAATTCCCTTCTTATTCCATGTTCTTCACAGAAATCGAAAAATTCATTTGAGGTAAACTTCCCACCTCTGTCGGACATGAGGCACTTAATTTTGTAATTTGATTCATTTTCAGCCAAGGCTTTGAAAGATTGGAATTTTTCGAATGCTTTGTCCTTGTGCTTCATAAGTCCTAACCAAACCATCTTGGAGAAATCGTCAATGAATAATATAAAGTATTCTTCTCCTCGAGGAGACCTCGTCCTAAATGGACCACATACATCTGTATGGACTAGCTCAAGAGGCCTGCTGGCTTATCCTTCCTTCTCAAGGAAGTTAGTTCTGGTTTGCTTTCCAAACTGACATGATTTGCATATGGTGTTGTTTGGAATTTTGATATTTGGAAGACCACGAACAGCGTGGTATTTGCATGCTTTCCTTGTTTGTGAAAATCTTAGATGCCCCAACCTTCGGTGCCATAACCAGTGTTCATCATTCTTGCGCAAATAACATTGTTTTTCTCCTTCTTCAAATATATATAGATTATTTGGAGTTCTTCTGCCTTTGATTACTGTTCTTCCTGTATCAATATCATGAACACTACACCCATCTCATCGGAATATTACCTCGGTTCCATTATCGCACATCTGACTGACACTCAATAGATTATGCTTCAAGCCATCAACATACAAAACATTTCAAGCTTTGACCTTTTCTTTCAACTGAGCAATGCCTTTTCCTTTTATGGCTGCAGGTGTATCATTTCCAAAAGAAACTTTCTTTCCCTTTTCTAAAGCAGTATATGATTCAAGTTTTTCTTTATCACCTGTCATATGCTTCGAACATCTGGTGTCGATGTACCATTGATTTTCCTGTCCTTCTGCAGATACAGCTATCCCACATCTTTCTGGTTGTGTTCCTTCATTCTCCATGCTTTGGCACTTGAGGTTTGTTCCTTCTGATTTCTCTTCCAAAACCTACTCTTGCATTCAAAATCTTCATGACCAAAATTATTACAAATGGAACATTCAATTTCATTTTCAAGGGCAGAAATGTTGTTATAGGTCCTCTTCGTGATTGAAGGCATACTTCTTTGTTTTTGAGCTTCTCTAGTCATGATTGTCTTATAAGCAACACATTGAGATGCTTTGTGACCAAAGTTATGGCAAGAGAGACATTGGCCATTGAAGAAATTCCTGGGATTATCATCCAACCGATTGTAGTTTCTACTGACATCCATTCTTGAAGAAAATTGGGAAGATTTTACATGTGGCTGGTTGTAGTTTCTATTTGTCCTTAAGGTAGCATGCCCCCGATTTTCTTGATAGTCTTTTTTTGTTCTTGAGTAAGACTGTCCTTGATTTACCTGATGATTTCTATTAGGCCTTTGCTCACTCCTTCTTGCAGCATCAAGATAACTTTTGGAGGTGTAAGCTTGGTATGCTTCTCCATTATACCCCAGACATGTCTTGATTAGAGGGGAAAACTGCACAATGATAATCTCATCCAGAGTTTGAGATCCTTTAACAAATTTGAGATTAAGGGCCTTTGTTTTCTCAATTTCTTTTCTAAGGCCAACAATTTCACATTCTAACATCTCAAGATATTTTTCCTTTTCATCAAGTTGACATTGGAGAGTATCAATGATCACATTCCTTTCTTCTAAACATGTTTTGAGTCTAGAAATCTCTTCATCAAAGCCATCTACATCTATAGCATCCATGTAATCATCATCTTCAAAGGCCATTAAAATTTTATAGTGATTACCTCGTTCATCTTCGTTGCTATTTGAGAGTCCATCACTATCTTCATGAGTGTAATAGCTTTTCTTATTTGCATTTTGTTTCTTGTTCCATCTAACAGGTTCCTTACCCTTGTCAATCTTATCCTTATGTGGACATTTGGCAGCATAGTGACCTACTCATCCTCAAGAAAAACATTTGAAAGGTAACTTACCTCTGAATCTTCGAGTACCCCGTTGAAGATTTATGAAAAAATTTGATTCTTCTTCTTCTTCTGAAACGTGTCCTGACTCATAGTACTCTCCTTTGCCTGAAGCCTTGAAGGCAGCTACTCTCCTGTGTGACGGACCTCCTTTCCTCATTTCATAAGCAGTTAGAATTCCGTGTAGCTGCGACATTTTAAGGTTTTGTAGATTCTCCTTTTCTTCTATAGCAGCAACTTTAGATTCAAATCTGGAGGACAAAGATCTTAGAACTTTTTCAACCACAACAGCCTCTTTTATTTCTTCACCCAAGTTTTTCATACAATTAACAATCTCATCTACATGAAGAAAATAATTAGCCACACTTTCATCATTATACATCTTGAGATTTTCATACTGAATCCTGAGGGTTTGAAGTTTTGATCGTTTTACCTGATCATCCCCTTCATAGCTCAAAACAATCTTGTCCCATATTTCCTTTGTGGATTTAAACTGCATAACCTTCATGAATTCTCATTGAGATAGACATCCTAGAAGAGTATTGACCGCCTTTGCATTTGTTTCATATTTCTTCTTCTCACCCGGATCTGTAGGAGTTGTTGATGGAAAAGTATGCCCCGTATCTATGATATCCCAGACTTCAGTACCAAGAGATTGAAGATAGGCAGTAACTCTTACCTTCGAGTATATGAAGTTTGTCCCATAAAAAATCGGTGGCCTGATTAATGCTTCCCTCTCGTAGTTGCTCATGATGAAATATCTTCCTTCAAGCGATCAAGCTTCCTCTGAAGGACCTGCTCTGATACCAATTGTTGGAAATAATAATGAGAGGGGGAGTGAATTAGTATTATCACATTAATAACACTTTTCATTTCCATATTCAGATTCATATATGCTACTTCCAGAAATTCTTATGATTCAGTTAGTTGATCCTTAATGAGTTCATTAGAACATTATCAACCATATTAACAGTAAACAGGTGCAGTAAAATAGAACAGATCATCACACATAAGCCACACACATGAACACCATGATATAAGGTGGAAACCCAATGTGGGTGAAAACCACCTGCTGCTATATGTCTCTATCTTATTTCAATTAGCAACTTATTTTTACAATTTTACTAGTGCAGTCCTTTACGAGTACGCAGGCTGCAACTTGCAGAGAGCTACAACCCTCTCTCGTTTTCCAGACTCTCCTAGAAGGGAGCTACAACCCCCTTAGCTCTTTCACTAGCCAAGATACTAGTACGTAGGTGCTGGCCTACAGAAGGCTACAACCTTCTCTTTCTTCGAGGGACCACATTTCATAAATTTTTCAGACTAGATCCATGAACGTCAATCAATCATCAAGAATTTCTACATCAAACAATCTCCTTTTCACCAATTAGCATTGAATCTAGTAGACACTTCTCTGACAGCTATATCCAAATCACAGTAAATCTAACCACACACCAAATCTAAACCCAGAACAAAAAATACTATCATTCAAGCTTAAAGAATAAGACCCATCAATAGAACTTATCCTTCTCCTTGTGCTCAGGCTCCTTTATTCAGATCCAGATCTTCACCATAACCCAATCACAATATTCCAGATCTAGCACTTTATCAAATATTCAATAACAATTTAGATGATGCTTTGCCAAATGATATCCTTCCCCTTTTATAGTGTTAGGCCTTTCACAATACCATGTTCCAAAATTATAATAACACAATACCATGAACCCAATACTTGGGATCAACACTTTTGGATGCAAGACCACGGACCA
The DNA here is from genome assembly GCA_000404065.3 of Pinus taeda. Classification (NCBI taxonomy): domain Eukaryota; kingdom Viridiplantae; phylum Streptophyta; class Pinopsida; order Pinales; family Pinaceae; genus Pinus; species Pinus taeda. The sequence continues at coordinate 11,078 of APFE031513797.1, read as the reverse complement.
AAACCATAGGATCAAAAAACTGTCGAACCAATACCATGAACCAACCATTACAGTGCGTGAACTTTTCTCCACATTAAATAAAATTTTTCTCCACATAAAGGTGCATGAAAGTTTCTCCACATGAAATAAACTTTTTCTCCACATAAAAGTGCATGAACTTTTTTCTTTTTACATGAAATAAACTTTTCTCCGCATAAAAGTGCATGAAATTTTTCTCCACATGAAATAAACTTTTCTCTGCATAAAAGTGCGTGAACTTTTCTCCACATGAAATAAACTTTTGTTCGCATAAAATTGCATGAACTTTTTACATGAAATAATCTTTTCTCCACATAAAATTGCGTGAACTTTTCTCTACATGAAATAAACTTTTATCTTCATGAAAGTGCGTGAACTCTGCTGCACTATAATTTATCATCTGAGATGAGTGGGTTGCCGTCAAGTACAACATATGTATCATAATGCCAACATGAGACTGTGCAGAGGTCAAAGTAGCCCCTTGGAGCCCCAGATCGGGAAAAGGAGATGATTTTCGATGCATGATTAGTGCCTAGCTCGGAAAACAGGGCCAAAATGGGAAAGCCTGAGCACTCGGTCACGTGGGGAAACCGGAGGACTACGAGCGGGAAAAGGTAAAAGTGCTAAAGTACGAAGGCGGGACCCACACACTGGAAACTGGTGGTTTTGATCGTGGCACCCACTAACGGTAAGAGGTTTTGGATAGGAGCGGAGCAATTCCCTACACAGATCGATGCGTGGTGGCGGAGGTGAGAGAAAACCGTCGTTGATCACCTGCTGTCGGTCGAGAAAGTCATCCGCGCTCTATGTGTGTATGACGTCGGATCTTGAGGAGCCCAGATCCAATGGCTGAGATTGCACCCGATGGAAAGAAGCGGAATCAGTATGGAATTAAGCTACGTTCTAAAGGGATTTGGAGTCTGTTTGACCACCATGGTGGAGGAAGAATGCATCCACAATGTAACTGAAGAAACGAACTCATGAAGCATGCTGGCACCAGTTAGACGGTGACACGTGGCCACTCCCTAGGCGTTCATGATGAAGCCGAAAAGGGAACTCCAAGCACAGCTACGGAAGGAGAATCGATGTAGGTGGGAGAGGAACCGAACAAGCATAGGGATGGAATGGCTAAAGCCATGAACAGTTCAATCGAATAGTAGAGGAGTTGATTGGGAACCCGAATTGAGAGGAGTCCAAGCGACTAAGAGAGACAATGAACAGTGAACCCGGAGAGGAGGACTGAACACAGAGAATAGTAAAGCCAATCAGAGGAGACAGAGGGTCGAGCTGGGCATAGGTGTCATCGAGCACCGGAGAGCTTGAAGATTCAAGCCTTCCCATAGAGGAATCTGTCCAAATTGAGCATCACTTTTGACTCTTTCCACTGTAGACCAAGGGTCACAGAGCTGGTAGGAAGAAAAAGAGTCTGTGAACTCCGAGTGGCTTGGGGAATCCAAGAACCAACCTGCCAAGCAAAATCTGATTCAGGAGAACTCATATTGAGTCCCTGTGTTGTAATTTCTTTGCTGAAAGACACAATAAAACAAGGCCACCACTAAATCTGGATCGGAGACGTAACCTGGAGAATAGGGTGAACTCCTTATTAAAAATTGTTTGTGTCTTTACGTTGCTTATTGTATTTCTCTACTGCCTTTCCATTTAAATGTTTGTGTATTGGCAATCTCATCGATTTATTTCTTAAATAACATAGAACACACACCAGCACATGAGTCTGTAATACCTTTTGATTAATAAATCTTCAACTGAGGTCACTCATAGGGCAATTATCAGATCACTCCAGCTAAGTAGCTTAATGGATATTTATCTCCAAGTCCATTAAGCTCATCTAGATTTGGATCTTGAAGTCTTATCATGAAATAATTATCCATTCCCATTCACCAATGGGATTTGGCAAGAATCTCATCTCTTAGTGTCTCACTTTTCCAAGTGATTAATTATTTTATTTATTTCATAATAGATTGTTTACTTTTCTTGTTACACATCAGACCTAGTTTTTCTTAGCTTAGGTTAGAAAATTTTTACATATAGGGGATGATTGTTACATACGCCACCCCTTAAGTTTACATTGTCCTTAGTGTATTCGTAGATTTTACAATATTATTTCCTCGTTCACAAGTAGTTGTCAAAAAATTTACAGGCTCCCATGGTATTTCCATCTGATGTAGACCTTTCAATATATATATTGATTACAAATGAGCTTTACCTGCACATGTCCTTCCACCATTACTTGTGACATTTGTTTCAATCAATTTTTGATAGATTTTAGATGCAGAAACTCAACGTTGTTTACCATAGTAAATATCATAACTTGATATATAGTATTACTATTTGAGTAATGACGAGTTATGTTTCCTTCCATTTAAATATGCTTCCTCATGTTCATTATATTGGAAGAAATGCATGTTGTTCCCATGCATTCTTCTAATTCCATTGTATTCTCGCCAAACACTTGCTTCATGCAATTCCCCTACATTAGTCACAACAAGTTAAACTAACACATTTGAATAATCAACATGTATAAAATATCATATCAGGTTAGCTCAACATAACCATCAAAATCATATATACCCCTCAATTACAGATCACGTGTAATACACATAGATCAGACTCATAATCACATGTATACAAAACTAGAATAAAACACTAATACTTATCCTTGAATCACTTCTTAGCTTCTTTCTTCTATACACACTCTGGATTGGTTGCCTGACCTGGCGATCCCCAATGCTTTCTCTTCAACAATGTATACCTACACATAGTGTGTAGTGCACACATACAACTATATATGTCATGTATCATCATGCACTATATGCATCCATATCAGTATCATATGTATTTCTTGTACATAGTAGTACTTATACCACTTGTACATCATACCAATTTCCATAGCCTCACCTGCATGACATATACTTCATCCGCGTAGGTTAGTTTTATGCCAAAAGAATTCCTTCCATTACTCATATTACTTTCGTGCAACTCCACTCACCCATGTTTGATTTATCGATTGGAGAATAAGGAATTCATGAACCTGTTCAGATTATGTAGCTAGAGCATAATTGATTTTTTTATTTTATGTCAAAGTATTCAAATTCTTTTCGTTCGCTAATCCTTTTTATGTATCTTGTGGTTGCACGAAATTTTAAGCAATTGATAACATAGATGAAAAAGATAATTTCACAAAACGAATAACCTTGAGTTTTTGGATTGAATATGTCCCATAGGCAAGGCTTTTATAATAGACGAATATGACCCCTCCTTAATCATAATGAATACTATTGACTATGATAGTTAGTCTAGTATGGATTTCATTGCTATAGTTGAAGTTTAATAACGCCCTTAACTTTGTCTTTAACCAAAAACATATGTGTTTATACTCAAAATGTACTACACTCTTAAACTAATCATGTCATATGATTGATTGTTATTCTTTATACACTTCTTCCAACACCTTGTTGGCCATGGACTGTTCGTGTATGTCCAAACCTAATTTCACAATTAGTATGTAATTACATAAATTTCTCATACATGAGTTGTGAAAGTTGCAATGTTTTCAATTCCACACCCTCTAAGTTCCTAGGCCCTATGTGTACCAGGGTGTGATCCTAAGGTATTTACATCATTAAATCACCTTTGGAAATAAAAAAATAAAACTCGTTTATCCATTATCAACAATTGTTATGTTTTCCTCTTCAAACCAGATAGCATTATTAATGCTATCTGTTAGGTAAACTTCCTAATATTTCTTGGTAGGTGTAACAACCCCGAAATAAAAACATGTAATTTATTAGATTAATCATGTGATTTATAATCAACACGCAATTGATCAACTAATTAACATTAAATTTCAAAAAGATATGAGTAGAGACAACTTACCTGTGGCGATGATGTTTCTCACTTATGATTTTAGGGTTGAACGCTAGTTGAATTCTGCTAAATGCAAAAAAGTCTTGGGGAAGACTCTCCAGCCAACCGTAGGCTCAGTTGCACAAAATCTTGCTATAACTAGCCACCCCCAAGCCCTCAATCAACATACTACTACCAGGCAATCCTTTGACTCACAACATTATTCTCCCAAGAGAATGGATGATAGAATCATGGAATGATGGAATGCCTCTCATCTTCCTCACCATCTATTAAATAGAGCAAACATTGGAAGGGAAACCACATGCACACACTCCATGTGTCAACATGAAACTTTGCTACTTTCTTGTTTTATTTCTTTTGTTTTTACTTTTTGATAGCTTTACTACTTTCTTGCTTTATTTCTATTTATATTTATTTAGAGCTTTAGTATTGTTATTTATTATTTTATTATTATTTATTCCAGATGGTATGATTGTGAATTGATTGATTAGATTGATAGATCCCAATATCTTTGTGCACATCGCCTCGATTACTAGTACTACTTAGTCATTATCTTCGTATTTTTAACGACCAACTGTTGTGTGGATTTGTTATCCTCTTTCTTCCTTGTCTAGAACATTTTATATGTTACCTTTTATTTGAAGTGTGTATTATTTTAATACCAGCATAAGGTCCTTTGATTTTAATAGGCTATATTAATGCGAAAACTTCTAGTTTACCATAGATTGATTTATTAATTCAGACCAGTCATGTTCCTAGTCTAGTGTACCATCCTCATTATTCATTTGATTGTTATGAATTGTTCTCTTTTTACTTCCAGTGCATCGAGCACCACCATATCCAATATGTTTCTCATTTCTATTGTTATACACATGTATAGTTTGTTCATATAAACACACAGATCATTGTAATCTTTTCCCTTCCCACAAGAAGTACATTTGCAAGATCTAACATCCTTCTACTAAAATCATATTTATCTTGTTTCATATTAGAAAGATCCCTATTTATGGGTTGTTATTAACATAAATCCATTTATATTTGGATTGATATGAACATACATGACCCATTGAAATTGAGTAAACTATTGAGAATGTGCTCTTATTTTAACATTTTCTTTCTACTATTAACTAAGAAGCACTAGGAGTTGCTTCCATTATGTATTTTTCCTTTTTGGGTGTGAGTCACATTGACCTACTTATGAAGGTCATAAAGTGGTTCATGTATGATGTCTTCATGCATAGAGTATGTTGTATCGAATGTGCACATACTGCTTACAATTCTGACCCTAGTTTGGTATAACATTGAAAATATAATTTGTGCTTCTTATTTATTTTAGTTACAATTACTGTTTTAATCAATCACACATTTAGGTCCAAACTATGCATGTCCAATGAAATATAATACTGATTGTAGTAATCTGGTAAGGTTAAGTTACCAAAATATGCATTTCCAATGAAGTATAATACTCACTATAGTAATCTGGTAAGTTAACATTACCTTCCATAGCATTTTATGAAACCAGCTCACAAAAAGATAGAAAAGTTAGTTGAACGTCATAGAATTCAGCCTCTTCAAGGGGGAAACCTCCTTTACATTACACAAATGAACAATTCTTGGATGATTCAAATGAGAAAAACTCCTTTCTATATATGGGAGTCTAAGGAGTCAAAATATAACCCGGCCGACCTAACAATAATAATATAAAGCCACAAAAATAACAATAGAGGGATTCTATGGGGCACAGTAATAACAATATGGGGACAATAGGGGCACAACAATATTAATAAGCGATACAACTCCAATATTAATGGGGTAATCACTAGTATTATAGGGACCTAACATGCCCCTCTCCTTCAAAAAAGTGTTTTCCTCAACACTTGAGCAGTTCTGGATGCTTCAGTATAAAATTATCATCCTCCCATGTGGAATCTTCAGCAAACAAGTTCTTCCACTTGATGAGATACTCCGAAATTGACCAATTTCATAGCTATCGAGTTCTTGTTTCTGTGACTGATTTTGGTTCCAATATAATTTTTCCTTCCTCGTCATGTTCTGGAAATATTGTTTGAACTGGGAGCTTGTCATCTATAACCTTCTCTAAACATGAAACATGGAAAACTGGGTGCACTCGAGAAGCTGCAGGAAGCTCCAATTTGTATGCCATAGTACCAATATTTTCCAACACCTTGTACAAACCATAATACTTCGGTGATAATTTACTATCCTTCTTAGCTTACTTGAGGGACCTTTGTTTATATGGTTGTAGTTGTAGGAATACCCAATCACCTACATCAAAATTTATTTCACTGCGATGCTGATCTGCCTGCTGTTTCATTATATTCTATGCCAACACGAAGTTATCCTTTAAGAGTTGGAGGACTTGTTGTTGATGTTTGATTTGATGTTCCACTGCTTGAACCTTAGAATTTTCTCCTAAATATGATGTGATGGATGGTGGCTGATATCCATAAAGTTCCATAAATGGGGTCATTTTTGTTGCTATATGGAAGGAAGTGTTATACCACCATTCATCCAAAGGCAACCACTTGACCCATTGTGTCTATTTATTAGATACAAATGTATAGTTTGTTCATATAAACACACAGATCATTGTAATCTTTTCCCTTCCCACAAGAAGTACATTTGCAAGATCTAACATCCTTCTACTAAAATCATATTTATCTTGTTTCATATTAGAAAGATCCCTATTTATGGGTTGTTATTAACATAAATCCATTTATATTTGGATTGATATGAACATACATGACCCATTGAAATTGAGTAAACTATTAAGAATGTGCTCTTATTTTAACATTTTCTTTCTACTATTAACTAAGAAGCACTAGGAGTTGCTTCCATTATGTATTTTTCCTTTTTGGGTGTGAGTCACATTGACCTACTTATGAAGGTAATAAAGTGGTTCATTTATGATGTCTTCATGCATAGAGTATGTTGTATCGAATGTGCACATACTGCTTACAATTCTGACCCTAGTTTGGTATAACATTGAAAATATAATTTCTGCTTCTTATTTATTTTAGTTACAATTACTGTTTTAATCAATCACACATTTAGGTCCAAACTATGCATGTCCAATGAAATATAATACTGATTGTAGTAATCTGGTAAGGTTAAGTTACCAAAATATGCATTTCCAATGAAGTATAATACTTACTATAGTAATCTGGTAAGTTAACATTACCTTCCATAGCATGTTATGAAACCAACTCACAAAAAGATAGAAAATATAGTTGAACGTCATAGAATTCAGCCTCTTCAAGGGGGAAACCTCCTTTACATTACACAAATGAACAATTCTTGGATGATTCAAATGACAAAAACTCCTTTCTATATATGGGAGTCTAAGGAGTCACAATATAACCTGGCCGACCTAACAATAATAATATAAAGCCACAAAAATAACAATAGAGGGATTCTATGGGGCACAGTAATAACAATATGGGGACAATAGGGGCACAACAATATTAATAAGAGATACGACTACAATATTAATGGGGTAATCAATAGTATTATAGGGACCTAACATGCCCCTCTCCTTCAAAAAAGTGTTGTCCTCAACACTTGAGCAGTTCTGGATGCTCCAGTATAAAATTATCATCCTCCCATGTGGAATCTTCAGCAAACAAGTTCTTCCACTTGATGAGATACTCTGAAATTGACCAATTTAATAGCTATCGAGTTCTTGTTTCTGTGACTGATTTTGGTTCCAATATAATTTTTCCTTCCTCGTCATGTTCTGGAAATATTGTTTGAACTGGGAGCTTGTCACCTATAACCTTCTCTAAACATGAAACATGGAAAACTGGGTGCACTCGAGAAGCTGTAGGAAGCTCCATTTTGTATGCCATAGTACCAATCTTTTGCAACACCTTGTACAAACCATAATACTTCAGTGATAATTTACTATCCTTCTTAGCTTACTTGAGGGACCTTTATTTATATGGTTGTAGTTGTAGGAATACCCAATCACCTACATCAAAATTTATTTCACTGCGATGCTGATCTGCCTGTTGTTTCATTATATTCTATGCCAACACGAGGTTATCCTTTAAGAGTTGGAGGACTTGTTGTTGATGTTTGATTTGATGTTCCACTTCTTGAACCTTAGAATTTTCTCCTAAATATGATGTGATGGATGGTGGCTGATATCCATAAATTTCCATAAATGGGGTCATTTTTGTTGCTATATGGAAGGAAGTGTTATACCACCATTCATCCAAAGGCAACCACTTGACCCATAGTGTCTATTTATTATATACAAAGCAACAAAGATATCCTTCCAAACATTTGTTTACTATCTCAGTTTTCCGATCAAATTGAGGATGATAAGATGAGCTATGAGCTAACTGAGTACCAAGAAATGAAAATAATTTTGTCCAAAAATTTCCAATGAAAATGGGATCTCTGTCACTTACAATAATCTTTGAATTTCCATGTAGCTTTTGAATTGTTTCCATAAATGTAGTAAAAACTGTATTGGCTTCAAATGGATGTGATAATGCACAAAAGTGTGCATACTTGGTAAGTCTATCAACTACCACCATGATGACACTCTTTTCCTCAGACTTGGGTAAACCTGTGATAAATTCCATTGGAACTTCCTCCCAACATTGGCTTGGAATGGATAAAGGTTGTAATAGACCCAGGGTATTAATTGTTTCAACTTTATTTTGTTGGAAAACCAAACATTTCGCCAAAAACTTTTGAATATCCGATTTATGGCCATCCCTAAAAAATTTCTTCTTAACCCTATGGTAAGTTTTTAAAAATCCTGGGTGTCGTCCTAAGGGAGAAGTGTGCAATTCCATAAGAATATTTTGTTTGAGTTGGGAATTCTTACAGAGGTATAAGCAATCTTTGTACAATAACGAATCATTTTGCCAGCTAAATTTATCAAATGTACTAGAATCCTATTGTAAATTTCTAATAAGTGCCCACACTTCTTCATCATTCTTCCATTCCTCCCTTTCTTCATTTATTCAATCTGGTTGGATAATAGAAATGGCGCACTACGATGCTTCCACATCCTCATCTTTTCTTGAGAGTGAATCTGCCACCACATTTTACTTCCCTTTTTTTTAGATGATTTAAAAGTCATAATCCAACATCTTTGTGACCCACTTTTTTGTTCTTCAAAGGATAATCTTTGTTCTAAAAAATATTTAAGGCTATCACAATCCGTTTTTACCTTGAAGTGTCTTCCCATTAGTTAGGGTCACCATTTCTTTAGTGCATGTAGTATTGCCAATATTTCCTTCTCATAAATAGCTTTGTGTAAAAACTTTCGCTTGATTGGATGACTTTCAAAAGAAATGGGTCTTTCATCTTGCATTAAAACAACACGAACTCCATTTCTGGAAGCATCACATTCCACAATAAATACTTTTGTGAAGTCTGGTGTAGCTAAGATCGATGCTTGGCACATTGCCTCTTTAAGATGTTTGAAGGCCTTTGTTGCTTCTGGAGTCCATGAAAATGCATCTTTCTTCAATAATGTTGTTAGAGGTGCCGCTATTCTCCCATAATTCATAACAAAATTGTGATAATACCCTGTCAACCTGAGAAATCCTCGCATATGCTTTATGGATGTGGAGCTTTTCCTTTCCTTAATGGCTTTAATTTTACTAGGGTCTACCTTAACTCCTACATGAGATATAATATGACCCAGATATTCCACCTCTTGTACTCCAAAGAAACATTTGGATCTTTTTTCATACAATTGTCTCTCCTCCAAGAGTTGTAGCACCCTGTAAACATGTTTAACATGATCCTTCCAAGACTTGTTGTAGATTAGTATATCATCAAAAATACTAACACAAATTTTCTGAGTGAGGGTTTGAAAATGGAATTCATAAAAGCTTGAAATGTAGAAGGTGCATTGGTAAGGCCAAAAGGCATGACCAAAAATTCATAATGACTCTCATGAGTTCTAACTGTTGTTTTTGGAATGTCTTCAGTCATCATTTTGATTTGATAATACCCTGAATGAAGATGCAACTTGGTGAAGTAAATTGATCCATGCAATTCATCCAGTAATTCATCAATGACAATAATGGGAAACTTATCTTTAATAGTGATCTTGTTGAGCTCCCTATAATCTTGACACATGTGCCATGATCCATCCTTCTTGTGCACCAATACTACTAGAGTAGAGAAAGAACTTTGACTAGGTTGAATTATACCAGCCTCTACCATTTTTGCAACCATACATTTAATTTCACTCTTTTGGGCATAGGGATATTTGTATGGCCTCATGTTTGTAGGAACACTTCCTGGAATCAAATGAATAGCATGATCATGATCATGAATAGGTGGGAGACCTTTAGGGGTCTCAAATACCTTGGAATGATTGTCCAAGCCCTTTTGGATCTCTAGAGAAATAGATGATTCCAATGTGGAAACATCCAACGAACATAATTGTGCAATTACACCTCTTTGTTCCTTTTTTAGAAGCTTTTTCATACCATTAGAGCTAATTATCTTTTCCGGTTTCCCTGCAATACCCCTTAATTCAAATTCCTCTCCTTGCATAGAAAATTTCATGAAGAGTTCTTGAAAATTAAAAGCTATTGTACCCAAGGATTGTAGCCATTGGACTCCTAGTACAACATCAACACCTCCCATTGGAATGGAAAGCATTGGACTAGTCAATACATATTTTGCCATGGATAGCTTGATATTATGACACGTTCTAGAAAAAATTATCATTCCTCCATTTGCAACCATCACTTGACACTCTAGTGTTGGATATAGGAAGAAATTAAATTCTTTTGCTATCTTACAATGAATAAAAGTGTGGGTACTTCATGAAGCAATCAACACTATTACCTTTTTCTTCTTGATTTGTCCCTCTATCATGATGGTTTGAGGAGTGGTAACTCTAGCCAATGCATTACAAGATATGGTCAGATTCATTTCCTCTTTATCTAGGCTTTGTTCCTGGAGTATATCCTCTTCTTTTGACCTTTCTTGCTCCTTTTATTTTTCCTCTTCATAATCTATGTAGAATAATTTCTTCTTAGCACACTTATGACCTTTAGTATATTTGCTATCACAACTGTAACAAAGCCCTTTTACTATTTTTTCTTCCAATTGTTGTGGTGTCAACCTTATAGGTTGTGGAAGACTAGAGGCAACAACACTTCCATCTTTAT
>APFE031513792.1:33852-70420 GCA_000404065.3 Pinus taeda | reverse complement strand
GAACAGTGAACTCCCTCCTAATGCCTGCCTCCACACAATAGTCAACAAACTCTCCAAGGGTGTACTCTCCCCCATTGTTCGACCTCGGGGACTTGATCTTCCGACCTGTCTGTGTCTCCACAAGAGCTCTAAACTCCTGAAACCACTTGAAGACCTCACTCTTGGTCTTCAAGAAATAAATCCAGGTCCTCCTGGAGTGATCATCAATGAATACAACATAGTACTCATATCCACTCAAGGAAACATGAGACATCCGACCGCTCACATCAAAATGAATCAAATCAAGTATCCCAATCGCTCTGCTGTCACTGCTAGGAAAATGGGATTTGGCAAACTTGCCCAGCACTGAAATCTGGCACCCCTGTAGTGATCTCCCGCAAGGTCCTCAAGGCTACATGATACATATGTCCCATCCTACGATGCCAAATCTCACACAGCTCAGAATTGCTAGCTCTGTTGTCGGTACTACTATTCAATGCCAAAAGGGACTGGAATGCAAACTTGTACACCTTTGCATGGCGTACACCTATCACTCTAGCTGAATCAGCTAGAGTGCCCCTGGGATACATCAACACCTGTCCTCCCCTGAACAATACCTCATATCCTCTGTCCTCCAAAGCTGAGACGGATATGAGATTCTTCTTCATCATTGGCACATAAAGAACATCTGACACCTTCAAGGGAGGTTTGGACTCCCTCTGAAATGTCAGTGTCCCCACACCGACTGCTCTAACAACTCTGTCATCACCGAGTACTACCTGCATATCAGTGCCACTCTCTGAAAGCTCTGAGAAGTACTCACAGACTCCTGTCATGTGACGTGAAGCCCCACTGTCCACATACCAGACACCCGAAGATGCTCCGCTAATCGAGGGAAAAGCATGCTCCCTCTGAACCTGTGTGGCAGGTGATCCTGCACTAGAGGACTCACACGCAATGAACCCAAACTCCCAGTCAAAATGATCTGCAAAGTCCTCAACCTCTGCTAAAGCTGCCACGCTCTGGTTCTTCCCCTTCTTCTTCTTCTTCTCCGGACACACAACTGCATAGTGTCCCATCTTTTGACAATTCCAACGCTTCACCTTGGAATAGTCCTTCTGTGTGTTACCCTGTTTACCTTTACCTTTGCCTTTGCCCCCACCATTGCTTGTGGAAACCTGCTTCTTCCCTTTGCCTTTCTTGCCTCTTGCCAACAGTGCTACATCCTCATCCTGCTCAACTGGCTTGGCTGCCCCAAGTTGACCTTTCCTGATCTCTGTCTGAATGCAATCATCCCAAAACCTCTCCCATGTGGGAAGGTCTCACGTGCACAAACCCATCAGCAAGTTCATCCATGAACGGGGGAGGCATTCACTGCAAATCCACACCAATCAGTGGGTGGAATGACCTCTCCAACTGCTGCCAACTCATCTCTCACATTAGTAATCTTTGTGAGATATCCAGCTGCACTATCATTACCCATCTTAATGGTCTTCAGCTTCTCCTTCAGGACCATTTTTTGGTTCTCATTGGTACTCTGGTAGAGATTGAACAATGCTGTCCACATCTCATGGGCATTTCTCTTTTCTCTCACATGAGGAATGCAATGGTCTTTGACTCCGTCTAGAATCAATCTCTTACCCTTGTTGTTCTTTGTATTATAATCAGTTAATTGAGTAGCATCAGTAGGCACAACAATAGGGTTTTGTGTGGTATGCACCATAATGTCCCAGACTTCTGACTCCTCAAAGATACTCTGCATTCTCTCCTTCCAAGTGCTGTAATTGTTATGCCCATCCAACCTATCCCCCACTCTCAATCCCAATGACATCTTGTTGTCCTAAAACTAAAAAATAGCACTGCTGTAGTAAAGATAAAACTGTTGTTTGTGAAAAATCAGCTTGCTAGAATTTTCTGAGTGAAAAATCAGCAGGCTGTAATTTTCCTCCTTGCTGTCCCAAACTACACTTCAGCACTCAACCTCTGATACCATGTAGAAATTTCTCATTTCCCACCCCGGTTTTCAGTTTCACCTTATTTCTCCAAAATAGTTAAATGCCTTTTCCCATATCCATACATTCAACAACTGAAAAATAAATTTTGCTGAAAACACAAATTCTGGAAATATTACAGAATGTTGGAAAATGCAGAAATAAATATCAGCACATACAAACAGCGATTCAACACATTTAAACACAGTGATTTTTGGTCAAGGTGACCCTGGAAAAACCCCCTACAACTCTTGGGGAAAACCAGTTTGAAATTTCCTTCTTATTTTTGAAAAATGCTTTTTACAGTGAGAGAAATATTAAGCAAAAATCAGCAAGCAAACTTTTACAACTTATCTCGTTTTCCGTGCCTCATAGCCAACTGGAAAAACTTGCAAACAGCATAACAGAACAACAATAAATGTTGTACGGTTGCCTTGATTTTTGTGCCCAAATTCAGCCTTAAATGTTGCTGTACGGACTGCCTAGAAAAGCGTGCAAGTTGCCATAAATGCTGATGTACAGTTTTCCTCGATTTTTGTGCAGAAAAAAACAATAGTAGAATTGTACGGATTTCTGCCTAGAAATGCATGCCAAGGTATAGCCACTTGCTGTACGGATTTCTGCGCCTCGATTTCTGTGCACTTGCTGTACGGCCTCCTTGGAATCTAAACCAAAACTGCTGTACGACCTTTCTAGAAAATTGTGCCCAATATTTGCCTTTCACTGTGTGCTAACTCAGCGGTACGAACTTGCTGAAACATTTCCTTGGAATGTGTGCCAAGCTGCTGCCTCCTTCTCCTCCCTGTACAGAAATCTCCCTTGCTTTCTTGCTCTCCTTCTCTCAATCTGCTCATGAAAGAATGAATGACCTTTTCTTCCTTTTCCTCCTTTAATCTAAGCCTAGGTGACTTTTGGGGAATCCCTAAATCTAATGGCTGTAATAGATTGAGATCTAGGGCTGAGATTAAATGCTAATTTAAATCTCACTTTCTATTTTTTAATTCACCCCACTTTAATAAAAACCCACTTAGTCTTTTATGTCGAAAGTCACTTTTCCTTTCTAATTCTACATTGACTTTATTAAAGTCACTTTAAAATTAGATTTTAGTAACTTTATCACTTAAAGTCACTTTTAAATTAGATTTGACTTTATAAAAATTATAGTCATTTTAGGAGAAAAATTAAATTCTTTTGGACACTTTTCCCTAGGCCAAAGATCAAACCCTTAGGGAACCACCTGTCCTCCGGTACCAAATTTCAACACACAGGACACGAAGGACTCGGGTATTCGAGTGTCGGACATGGACACGTTTACCCCTTGGAATAGGACACCTTATATATTATTTTATTAATATATATTAAAAATTAGATATTTCTTACACAAATTCTCATTCATGATACAAATTTGTTGATTCAAACATAGATCTTCATCTAGATGTAAGTTTTACAAAGTAACATTATGCTTACAATACAATTGTGACATAAATGATAAATCATAATACATATTCATCAATGATCCAATAGGAGAAAGACAAGATACTGTAATTTTCTCATTAAGTCATCAAAATCAAAACGTGTACAATGTTACATAGCTAGTAACAATGCCAATGGCAAATAGAAATAGAAATACAAAACAACTACAAGCCTAAAGGTAGTAGGTAGCTCATGAGTCATAAATCCTCATAATCAAAATCAACATCACTGTACTCATCATCATGGTCACCACTACTCCCCTCTGCTGCATCCTCCTCCTCAGTATCCAATGCAATCTTTGCATCTGTTGGTGTGGAGGATGACCCCTCTACAGTATCACCATCATCAAAAGTGACAGGCTCTAACATTGGGTCATTAACATCCATGTTGGCCAATGCCGACTCAACACTGCTATCCAAACCCATATCATCAAGAAAGACATCCCACATCTCTGTCTTTCCCTTCAACCACTCATCTCTTTGTCTGTAAATAAGACGAAGGTTGGTGTGCACATACACCATTGTCTCTGCCTTGGACTGCTCAAGCCTGCTCTTCTTGACACTATACAAATTCCTATATGTGCTTCAATTCCTCTCGCAACAAGAGGATGAAGTCACCTGAGAAAGTATCCTCATGACTAATTGCTATAGAGGAGGGCTTGTTTCCCCATGAGTTGCCAATCAAGAATAGGGCTTTTTAGCCCCCCTGTCTCTAATCACATCATATCTTGCAAATCGACCAGTGCCAGTGGAAAGCTCTGCAAAGGCATCCTCCACCTCATCAAGGGATGCTCTACCTTGAGAAATCCGCCTCAATGCAACTTTCCTCCCCTTTGAAATTTTCCCATTCATGTGAGGAGAGAATCTACAAGAAGGTCCAACATTCAACCACTCATGGCTGTAATATTTTGGGTTCAATGAATGAGCCAAACAATGTAAAGGTGTGCATTTCTTGTCCCATTTGTTGACAAGAATATCCTGTATGGTCGTGAAGAAGGCCTCGGATGATGTCTCATACTCGGGGCACTCACTTTGTAAAATAATGCTCCTCACAGACTCAATCATGGAATCCCATCCCTCATAAACCTATCCTAGGATGGGTTGGTCTGTATATGCAAATTGAAGCTAAGAAATGATAGTGTCCATGATCTGAATAAGTAGATCTACCCTCTCCCACCAAGCATCATCTAACACTATGTCCTTCACTCGTTTTGAGGCTGCTTGATCTGTCTTTCTCCAAAAAGACCAAAAATCTGAAATAACCATCGCCCCAAGAGCGGTCTTGAACTCCCTCAACCTCTTCAACATGATGAATGAAGAGGAAAACTGTGTATCCATAATCTTCAACAATGATAGATTGGTGTACTCCTTGTAGACAATGAGGGCATTTGTATGATTTTGTACAAAGTTGTGGATATGGAGTGCATCCTCAATAATTATTCCAATCCAAAGCACATCAGAAGAAATAGATTTAAGTGCTAAATTCAAAGAATGGACAATGCAATATGTCCAAAATACTTGTGGATATTTAGCTTCTACAATCATGCCAACAACCTTGCAAACAGGTGCATTATCTGTAATGATTTGCACACAAGAATCAACACCTACATCTTCAATAAATTTAATAATCAAGTCACCCATATATTGTACATCCTTGTATTGTGCAAGCGCATCCGCTGATTTCAAGAAAACTAGACCATTCAAGGAAGACACCATGAAGTTGATGAGTGGGTGCGTGCTCGATCTATCCATCCATGAGAAACAATGCTAACCCCAGATATTGGCCATGTTGATTTAATAGGCTCAAGCATTTTGTCCACCTCTTTCTTTGTCTTTGTCAGCAATGTGGTTCTTAGCTTCTCTGACTTAGGAGGCACAAACCTTGATGGAGCCCCTTGAGTTAGAGCTCGACATATCTCAATAAATAAAGTTGAGCGTGCAACATTAAAGGATATGAAGTTCTGATAGAAAAAAATGCAATGGCGAGATCAAGCTCTTCCATTTCTGTTTCTAAACAATCTTGTCCATTGGACCAAGTGCCATTGCCTTTCTTTTTGCTGTTTGCCCCCCACCAGAACTCTCAAATGGAAATTTGTTGTTGCTTTTCCTCAATAATGGAAGGGGGTCTTCATTCTTGTTTTTTATAGATGTTGCAGCCACCTTTGCCATACCAAGGTTGGCCTATTTTTCCACTTCCTTCCTCTTAGTTAAAGACACTTGTGTACATGTTGCAACTCCACAACTTGGTAAAGCCAACAAGTGAGCTTTCACACGGAAATATGTGCTCATGAAATGATTTTTGCAATAGTTGCATTTCCAAGCAATATTTCCTCCTCCCTTCATCTTGTTGCCTGACCCTTGCTCTCTTGTGACATATTTCCACAAGGGATATTTGTTACCTTGAGGTTGTTGTCTTCCCTCAACATTTGAAGTTGTTGTTGCAGCCCCACTTGTAATATAGGGAACACTTGCAGACCCTAATGAAATTGGAAGAGGAGGGACATTCTCCAATGGGGACATTCTTCCCCTTCCTTTGCCTCTTCCCTACTGCCCTTGATTGAGACATGAATGCTGTAAAAAAATAAAGAAAAAATGCACAATTTGTAAAACAAATGCAGATGCAAACTGCTGTAATAGAAATGCAAAAAAATAGAGATAAAATGCACTTACCTGTTGCTTGAATCGCCTCCAAAATTCTCCCACACCCTTTCCTCTTAGCGCTCACACACCCACAATGACTTTGGTGAAGAAATGGATGGCCAAATCACAATTTTAAAGGCACGCGGAGGGCATAAATGCATGACACATGCTCTGGAATCAAGA
Source organism: Pinus taeda (assembly GCA_000404065.3). NCBI lineage: Eukaryota > Viridiplantae > Streptophyta > Pinopsida > Pinales > Pinaceae > Pinus > Pinus taeda. Next base: position 64,155 of record APFE031513792.1, on the reverse strand, counting down.
CACGATCCAGAGGAAACGTGTCCCACCGAATTGTGTCCGATTTGGGACACGTGGGGCCAGGGGAGCGAATCCGGTTTCTTAGCTTATACATCTTATATATCAATTTTATTTTCATATTTATGTGGAAATGTGTTTATTTTATGTTGATGTTGCTTCAGAAGTTAAAAAATTGAAAAAATGATGATATTTGTATTTTTTTAAAGTTTCCTAATAATTTCTGATATTTTCCCCGATATTGTTGATAATTTAAATTTTGGACCCAAGTGATAAATTTCCAATAACAATAAATGTAACATTGTATCTAACACAATACCAAGACCAACCTTGTGTTGAAATCAACAAATGGGCAACTAAAGGAATGAACACAGAAAAATAATTCACCCAAACCAATGATAGAGACAATGATATTTATATAGTAAAATCTTGAATAAGGAAACATCCATGGAGGAATCAAAAAGTTGAATCATTTCTCAAGGAGGAAAAACTGCATACAATACAATACTTTATTTTGCCTTGTGGCGTTAAATTGACATATGGCCATTGATGACAAATGACCCTTTGTGATGTTTAAATAGATATCACAAATCAATGAGGTGAAAAGTCATCGATAATCTGTCATGAATACCAAGAATAAGAGGACTTTGAATCATTATGCTCAAGATAGAATGCTAACCGTTAAATATGAAAGCACAAAAGCACACAAGGAAATTATCACACTTAGTTATAACTTTAGACTAAGTTGGTCTTAAGCAACTTCCTGATGTCTAATATCCCAACATGCCTTTTTAAGAACAATTTGGGATAGGAAGAAAGATTTACATAGTCATAGATGGAGAAGGAAGGAGGCATTATGCCTATACCTTTTTCATGACAAATTCCTTGGCACCAGTCATAACCAAAGATGTGAAAGGATGTCTTGTGTGCTTGTTACCTCCCAAAGTTTCACATGCTACAAAAGTCCTAATCACAAGTGTGATACCCCAAGGGAAACTTAGGTATGGTACTCATTGTCACCTCAATGGCCTTGCGGTTTTTTACCTTAGACTAGGGTTGGACCTAAGTTAATGGGGGCTTCCCTAAGGTTAACTAAGTTGAATTCATGTAGTGTGAAGGGGAGAAAAGGAGAGCTTAGCAACAATAACACAAAGAAAAGATGGAAATTGAGTTTGAGTTTTCGGGTGGTGGATGAAAGAGAATGTCATATTTGCTTGGGTTGTGGGGTCATGCATGTCATTTTCAAGGGTGCTTAAAGAAATAATATGGGCTATAAATAGCCTAGATGTTGTGCCTTATAAAAACCCTCATTTGGTAGCTAAATCTGTAAGTTTGTATGTGGATAGGGTCTATCTAGATCCACTACACAAGGAAACAACTTACGATGGAGCAAAAATGTTTCTTTTATTGAAGCAAAAATGTGTTTGTGGAGTGAATGCGTCATCTTGGCATTTTCGCTGTAATTTTTTCTGGGATAATTCAGACCGTGAAATTTTGAGGAGATAGAGGCGAGATCTTCATGTACATGTGGTAAAAATTTTAGGCATTGGTTTTCTATTCTTTTATTGATATGCGTTGCAAGAGGCAGGGTTTCAAAATGCTTATTAAATTTGGTTCAAACAGGTGACTTTGGAATTTTCTCTATAACTTATTTTTTGAGGTGTTTCAGACTACGAAATCTTAAGGAGGTAGAGGTGAGATATCTAGGTATATTTGGTTAACATTTCAAACCTTGGTTCGCTATAACGATGGAGATATGCCCTATGAAAGTTAAGGTTTTTGAATAGTCCTGAAATTAACTTCAAACAGGTTAGTTTGGCATTTTTGCTATAACTTATTTTATGAGATGTTTTAGATTTTGAAATTTTTTGAGACTTGTGGAGACATAACAGTGCCTTAGGTAACAATTTCAAAGTTTAATTCGCTACAATTTGGAGATATGCCTTGTGGAAGTTATGGTTTCTGAATGGTCCTGAAATCAATTTCAAATAGGTCAGCCTGACATTTTCACTGTAACTTCTTTTTTTGGACTTTTAGACTGAAATTTTTAGAGATATGTGGAGACATACAAAAGTGCCTCAAGTAAAAATTTCATAATCAGATTTGCAAAATTGGATATGTGGCATGTTGTACAAGTTTGTTCTTGGGTAGAGGACAAAAACAAGAAGTTTTGGGAGAAGCAGGCTTGGTGATGGTAGAAGCAAAAAACAAACCTGGTGAAGGCAGTAGTGAGAAGATCTAGCAGTGAGCAGAGCTTTTGATTTTAAGAGACACACTCTTTGATTTTTTTGAAAGGTTTCTAGGATTTTTTTAACATATTATAAAGGAGCAAGATTTCAAGATAAATTCAACAATTTATATCATGGCACAAGTAGAGACCCTACTACACAAATTCAAAATGCAAAGAATATAGATTTTTCTTTTTTTAGAAAAACTACAAATTTTTCCACAAGAATCACTTCAATCAATCATAGGGAACCATCCTCAATCAAGACATCATATCCAAGAGCATTTCGCACGACAAAGGATCACATTTAGGTCATATAGAGACTGAAGGACTAATGTTCACTCCCAAAGAGAGTGTGATGAGTGAATGATGATGATAAAATGAAATACAACCTCCTCTATTTATATGAATTCTAACATGCCTTATTTCCATAATTTTACAAGCAAATCTCCAAGACAAGTTTTTTAAGTGTTCAACAAGTCTAAGGTCACAAGCCGACCTTAGGATAGCTAAAAACATATCGTAAATGTCAAAAATAGCCCACACATGTGAGAAATAAGGATCTCCACCATGACATCTGCCTCCATAAGTGCTCAAGGAGCATCAAACAAGGGACAAAATGGATCATGAGTGCTCCTCACTCCAAGAAATGCTCAAAGTGCATGTGTATATCTCCATAAATTGCCTCCTAAACCATGACATCATCTAGAATATGTCCTACATCACCCTTCAAGGGTTAAGAGGACTGATGTGGCATCATACTAGGTGTGAGTGTTGGGGTCCAAGAGTGATGTGTAAGCCCTCCCAAGCCATTTCAACAATGATCAACCATCATATGGGACCTAAAACTAGCAATGCCCATCAAACAATGTCAAGGCCAACCCCGGGGCATCTTGGGTCCATCTGGGCACATCATCAAGTAGTCCAATGCCTAAGCCCATTGGATTTGTGTTTTAGCATCTAGAGGTACATCATGGGATCAAGTACCATGTGGAATCATCTCACATCCCAATGTCATATTTGGAGGGGAAACTCTGCATCATGAAGGTTAGAATTGTTCTCGGAATGGGGTGCTAAAGAGGTCTAGCCCATCCCTCAAGGGATTTTAGCTTCTGTGATAACACCACCTGACATAAACCTCTCAAGATCAAGTGATATCAACCATCATTAGGGAGAAAACCCATTAAAGCATCATAGTGGACCATATCTAATGTTAAGGCCACAAGAATACTTCACACAAAACTCACCTTCAAATTTCCAACTATATTAGGACCTGTAAACAAGTTGCCTCACTTATGTTAGAGATGATTTGGTCAACAACCCTATCAGGTGTTTCCATCCCCTAAGGGGAATGACATGTCCCATGTAAGTCCATCAATCCATAGGTGTGTGTGATAATGGTGGTAATAGAGTGGGAAAGAATTCAAGGCAGGTGCCATAGCCATGAAACTAGCTAATGGGGGTTCAACATCTTGAGTGTATAGATGTAAGGATGGAGCAATAGTGGAGGTAACTCAGCATGAGTTACCCTTTTCCTTGGCCTGCTTTTTCCACCTCTCTAGTGCACCTTTTACATCATTTAGCTTTATTTGGTGCATAGCGTAAGATCCCAAGCTTTCTTTTATATTTTTCCAGTGCCTCTTGAAGATGCAACGATTTCTCGCTCATCAGGGTTGGGACTGGCAGTTCTCATGCTAGGTTTTTTCCCATGTGCTAAATATGGTCCCAACGATAATTTGCATTTTACTTTTTATTCCATTGTGGCTTTACATGCTTTTATCTTTCTTACAACTACATCAACCTACGTGGACAAGTTTCTGGGCCTTGACTCAAGGATGTGGATGAAGGGTGTTGATCCCAATGACGAGTGATTACCAACCCAAATAATGGAGGTGCATAACTGAGAGGAATGGAAAGTGGTAAGAATGGATTATCTTGGACACACATGCCCCTCCTAAATCATAAGGTCTTAAAGGATGTCCCACTGGACTAGAGTCAAAGACCAACCTCCCACCTGAAGTGTGAGAACAAGAATACAATCAAGATTGGTCAATCATCCAGTGTTCCTCGTAATCCATATTAATATACCCATAACATTAAATGCATGCAAATGATTGCAAGAATTATTAGAATACTTGTCGATAGATGATACACCTTCCTTCAAGAAGCAATACTAAATGGGAGCAAGATCTGATTGGAGCAATAGGTGGAGAATTATGGCATAGTGTTATGTGTTTATATTCATGGGGTTGCTGGCTAGTTGGCTATCAATTGAGAAGAAAAAAATTCTCCTATGGGTTACCCACTTTTGGTGGGTAATAGTCATGTTTAGGGCATTTTTTCCCACTGTTTTCAAATGAAAAGGTTCAATGAATTTGTCATTCGGGAGAAATTATTATGGAATTTATCACCAATTAGTATCCTTCCCATTTGCATCACTCCTAGAACCATGGAGTTGCATGATAAGTCATAAGGTTCAGTGATAGGGTATTTTGTTGATTTGCGGTAGCATCAAATGTGCTCTAGCCACGAAAATTGGTGGAGAGGCTAAAGCACATGAGATCTCCAATACCCAGAAATGGTTTGGGCATAATCTAACCAGTTTGGGAGATATTAAAATAATTAATATTTTTAATGGAGTCCCTAAATCTAAACTTAGGGAAAATAAAATATTAATGTGAATTAATATAAAACTAAGTTAGAATGGTCCAAAAGTCATGGATCAAGTCAGATCTAATCATACCCATTGATTAGGGACTTAGTCTTAGCCGTTGAATTATCAACGAGAAAAGTATAAGAGGATGCTTGAGGGTTACTTGGAGAACACATCGAGTTGATCAAGAGTTCGATTTTCTGGGGCAGGGCTTGTTGAGGAAATCGAAGGAGTGATCAGAGTTGCAACTGAGGGACAATGAATGTAGTAGCAGAGACGCAGAGATAGTACTCGGAGCATCAGCGCAGAAGCCGAGAGAGGGTTGACGCAAAGCCAGTTAGGTGCCACGCAGAAGCAGCCAGAGGCCACGCAGAGGCAGTAGAGGCCACGCAGAGGTAGCCAGGAGCTGTGCAAAGCCCGAGGAGGGCTAGCGTGGGAGACACAGAGGCTCCAGAGACTGACGCAGAGCCCAGAGAGGCTGACGCTAGGCCAAAGAGGCTGACGCACGTTAGGAGATTTTGTGGGGCAGATTGGGGCTGATCTCTGTCTCCGACTGAGAGGTACTACTGCCAAGGGCATTCTTTGTTGGGTGAGCCATTTTTGGCACCCAGGTTGTATTCTGAAACTGCTTAATAATAAAACCCTCAGGTAGCTATATCGGTTTTGTTTTTTTTCCTTTAGTTGATGATCTGTATGTGTTGAGACTGTACTTGTATTTATTTTCAGTATTTACATGGTAAATAATTTGTTAATCAACAGAACAAGTAGGAAGAAATAAATCAGAAAGTACAGGAAGGATTTCTAATAGTTAGACTCAGAAATTCCAACATATTTTTTAAGGGTTTAAATATTATTCCTATTTATAGTATATAGGAGACTATTTTGGTTTGAAAATACCTACATATAGAATGTAGTTGAATTTTCAACAAAAAACCATATAATTTGCTATTAAATTTGATAAATGTTTGGCGAATATTATCCATGTAGTCATATATATGTAAAAATAGGCGAGTTTTTAACCAAATGGGCGAATATTGTTTTCAGAAATAAAAGAAAATTAGTGAAATTTTAGCCCTAAAATTTTCCCTGTTCACTAAACCTAAACCTTTAGATTCGGAATTCGACGAACTTAGAAAAAAAATTGAAGTTCGTTGAGGTTCAGCGAACCTCAAAGTCAAACCGAATCAACTTGGACCACTACCGAACCAAACCAAATCATATCGAACCCAATGTCGAACTTGAACTGGAAATTGAATTTAATGGAAAAAACGTGGTTTCGCTGAAGTGAACTAGGGTTTGAGTTTTTCCAAAAAAATGATCCCGTTAATGGCATGAATAGCTAGTTCAACATGATTGCTCCATGACAGAGCAAATCAGCCACTAGAGTTTGTTCATATAGACTTGTGTGGACCTATGATGACACAGTCAATTGGTGGAAGTTGTTACTTCCTCACTTTCATTAATGATGTTAGCAGAAAGACATGGGTTTACTTCCTAAAGCAAAAGTCTGAAACTTTTGCAAAGTTCAAAGAATTCAAAGCCTTAGCAGAGAACCAAAGCGATCATCAAATCAAGGTGTTGAGATCATGTTGTGGTGGGGAATATGATTCGAAGGCATTCCATGCTTACTGCAAAAAACATGGAATTAGAAGGCAACTTACAACTAGATACACACCACAATAGAATGGTGTAGCAGAGAGAAATAATAGAACAATTATGAACATGGCAAGGAGCATGCTGAGAGGAAGAAACTTCTCTAATGAGTATTGGGCAGAAGCAGTTGCATGTGCTATTTATGTGATAAATGGATCTCCTACAAAGAGTGTGATGAACAGAGTGCCATAAGAAGCATGGTTAGGGATGCCTTGCAATGTATATCATCTTAGAGTGTTTGGATGTGTAGCCTATGCACATGTGCCTAAAGAGCTAAGAGGCAAGTTGGATGATAAAAGTGAAAAATGCATATTTATTGGTTATAGTGAGCAATCAAAATATTATAAGTTGTATAACCCTTTTACCAAGAAGACCATAATAAAAAAAGATGTTGTGTTCAAAGAACAAGAGTCATGGAATGGTAGTGTAGATAAAACAATTGATGTAAGAGTACCACTCATGGAAGAAGATGATGTGGCAGAAAAAGAGCAACAAGAATTACAAGAGAAGACACCAATCAAAGTCACCCCAACAAGGACTCCAAGATATTCTGAACAACATGGATCTTCAAGTAGATCAATAGATTGAAACTCTCCCAACAATCAATCAGGTGATAAATCAAGAAATGGTACGAGAAAAATGAGAAGTCTGCAAGATATTTATGATTATTTGGATGTTAGTTCAAATTTTGCATTACTTTCATTTCAACCTTCATCTTTTGAAGAAGCTATCAAAGATGAAAATTGCGTACAAACTATGGATGGAGAAATGGAAGCTATTGAAAAGAATGATACTTGGGATTTGGTTGATTTGCCAAAAGACAAAAATCTCATTGATGTGAAATGGGTTTACAAGACAAAGTTGAATGAGAAATGAGAAATTGACAGATTTAAAGCAATGTTTGTAGCAAAAGGGTTCTTGCAGCAACCAGGAATAGACTTTGGAGAAACATTTGCTCCAGTAGCGAAATTGGATACTGTAAGAGCAGTCTTAGCAACAGTAGCTCAGAACAAGTGGAATGTGTATCATATGGATGTGAAATCAACATTCTCGAATGGAATTCTTGAAGAAAAAATGTATGTGTAGCAGCCTACAGGTTATGTAGTTGAAGGTCAAGAAGATAAAGTTTACAGATTGAAGAAAGTGGTCTATGGACTCAAGGAAGCGCCAAGAGCCTGGTATAGCAAAATTGACAGTTACATGATCAAGAATGGATTCTGTAGAAGCAACCTTGAACCTGTTGAAGAATCTAGGGCATGAAGTTAATGAAATTCTTCTTTAGCACGATAACTATTTGTGAGGTATTTAATATTTAGCTTAGTAGCATATTCTTTAATATTAGTGTGTCTTCTTTAAGTCATCAAATAGCTACCATAATAAAGAGATAAGAACACAAAATGTTGGATTTTAGTCCAGGGCCAAAACCTCTCCCTCTTGGAGAGGAAAACTTGCACAAAATTCTTCTTATAGAGATTCCTATTGACGAATACCAAGACCATGACCCTTGACATACTATGCCACTCCAAGACCAAGACACCAATCCTCTTCTTCGTTGTTGTTGAGATCATCATCATCATTGCTGCTTCATCGTGGTCATCATCACTACATTTTCATTAGATTTTCATTATAACAATGAGATCATTACTGCACCTCCATTGCCACATAATTATTGAGATCTTCACTGCTTCTTTATTGAGATCATCTCTACGTTCTGTAACTATGTTTTCATTGAGATCATGACTTCATTCAAACTGTGCCAATGTGTGTTATTGCGAGATCTGTTTATCACAATTACACTGAGATGGGATCATTGAGATTCATTGTGACTGTGCTCAATTATAGCTGGGTATTTATAGTTGTTATGTCTCTGTATTTAGCCGACATGAACCAACGAAGGGATGTGTCATCTTATGTGAGCCGACATGACTTACATTTAATTCATTTGTTGGCCGATGTGAAGAGGATTGTGCTTGTCATTACTAGAGGGTTGTTAGACACCATTTTATAGACTTGTATACATTATATATATGCTCAAGAAGAGCTCTTTACACAGGTCTTTAACTCTTTGACTTTCCTAGACCTATGGAATGAGAAACCAAATCATTCTTATGATTTACAAAAATAATATTTATTTTTCTTGACAAGTACAAAGATAAAAATTACATTTGTAAATACTGAACCTAGTTACACTTTCTTCAACACTCCCTTTTAACTGGAGAGGTATTTATAATGGTACTTGGTCATTCTCAATCTGAATAATTTCTCATAAGAAGAATTGGATTGGTAACCTCTGTTATAGCATCATAATAACCAACATTGTTTCCACAACAAGGCCTTGACTGACAACTCTATCTCTTATTAGATCAGAGCACAATGTTGGTGAGACCAATGACTATAGACACCTTCATCATTGTCTCTCAGGGTACATCCCCACTCGAGTGTTCATTGAGTATGCCCTTGTAGGACTATTCTTATCTTCCTCAAAGAATATCAGTTCTCTTGCCTACTCTTGTCTTGGATGCCCTACACATCCTCAAAGAGCATCGGATGCCAGATGATTACCCAATCCTCCATTCTCTCTTCCAATGTGTAGACAAGAATGTTGTGTCTATCTCTCCCTCTCAACTGTGGAAGATATTCCCAAGTTTCCTCTGATCGGAAACTTGCCCAAGCTCCCTTTTAATCAGGAACTTGATAGAGCTCCCTCTTAGCTAGGGATTCTTCCATACATCAGAAATTTCTTCTTTGTGGGTCCTTCAGTTTCTTGATCAACTTCTCTTCTTGATGTCATGAAATTCAGTTGAGCTTCTTCCTTGTAGGGGAACATCCATCGATCACTTTCCTTCTTGATTTGTCATTTCATTTCTCTCTTCATGGAAAGCGACCACCTTGGTACATATCTAGAACCTTCTTCATATGGCTACTTCTTTTCCGTTCATGCTTCTTTTAGGAGTTTCCATCCATCAAATGAATGTTGGTTGTACTTGTACTTACAACTTTTGTTCCGGTAGCCCTGCATGAAATCTTCAAGATATTATTCAAGCAATCAAAGCATAACACTAAATCAAATTGTACCTTTCGAGATGACTCTTCATCATGACATCATTTTGTAGGTATCAGCATCTTGCATACATGTTGACACATTCCCCAAAGATATACATTGTCAAGGGTCTCTATCTTTTCCAGACTTCCATCAGAGTCTTCTTATCTTTCAGGGAGATTTCCTAGTCAACTCTTCTTGGTCTTTTGGATGTTGATTGCCTTCATCATGGTTGCATAGCTCACGATCTCTTCCTTCCTCACACATTTCATTCTCAGGGGTTTCTAATCAGAGTTTTGTAATCGTAATTAATCACCTCGTACTTTATATGAGGACATATTATGTTGATTTCATCTATTGTGACTTATGCCTTTCTGCATCCTTTCAGAGGAGGAGATCCTTTTTCCTTGATCATGCTTCTCAAGATAGAAGTATTGATCCATGTTACCTGCAACCATATGACATGACATTATACAATTTAAACATAAGCATACATACCTCATTTTACCATTAAGTCATCTAGGCTTCTTTTAGTAGCTTCCTTGATTGAAGTGTCTTCAACCCCTTGATCTGCTTCTTTTCTTATGTCATCATAACATCATCCATGAATTCCATAAGTTGGAGTTCTTGATGAAACACTTGCTTCCTCTCTAGGTTAGTGAATCCTCTAATAAGGATTCCATCATAGAATCTTGAGGATCTTGCATATCCCCATTTGGCATATGTTTCCTTTTTTACTTGATGTATGATGAGACCTGTCCTGGATGACTTCTTCCTTTCATTCAATGTCCAGTGAGTTTCTCAAGAGTTATATCCTTCATGTTTGATTATCATGGATTTTATCCTTCATGATTCCCATGGTGATGCCACGAGCTCTTGCTTCTAATGCTCTCATGATGCCATGATGCATCTTAATATCATGGTCATATCTAAAGCTTTAGAAGCTTATGATAGGAACCTTTTTTTTTTGTGAGGCCATCTAATCATAGTGGAGATGTATTGCTCCCTCTTTCCTTGGCCCTTTTCTTTAGCTTCCTCCATCTTTCTGGCAATATGAACTTCTTTTCACAATCTTTCCATAACATTGTTTTGTCTTGCTTATCAATTAGAACAATGATGATTGTCTTCTTATCATCTTTCCAGATCTCTCAATTGAGATCTCATGAAGATATTCCTTCATTCTTTGATACCTTCAACTAGGTCTAAGTGATATGACCTTCTTCACTGCATTTCATATGTCCCTTTAATATATACTTTCTTGCTACGTAGGGATGAGAGGACCTTAAGAGTTCCTTCCCATGAATTCAAAGGAGACCTTTTTCTTGATATGTTCACTGACTTCTTTTATCTATGTAGATTATGACAATCCTCCTAATTTCATGCAAGCACTTTTGATGACCTATCCAACCCGTAGATCTCCTTGCAATCATGAAGTCAATTAACCAAACTTGATTATAAAAATGAAAGATACTTACTTGACAAGTGAAGATGAACTCTTCTACTTGATCACTTTGATGCTTGTTGGAGAAGATGTATTGGAGTTTTCCTCTTGGATGATCTTCTCTTTGATGGAAATCCTTTCTTCAATGGAAAAGGTTGCTCCTTTTTTATGAGGATGCTCTGCTACTTTCCTTCGATGATTTTCTTCTAGGGCAAGGAAATGATCCTTGCTTTTATAACCTTGAAGATGATGACAATGCTTTTTCTTCTTCAATATGCTTTGCCTTATTTTGTAGATTAGGATTGCTGCTAGGGTTTCAACTTTCTCCAAGCTAATGTGATCTTCATTTTGAATTCCTTCGAGCTATCTTGTTTTGTAGACATCTTGATGAGGGCCTTGGTGGCCTTTTGATAATGACTCTGGAGACACAAGTTCTTGTTGTTGTAGGCTATGTCCTTGATAACATAGGCAAAAACCCTTGCTGATGTAGACTGTTGTTGTAGATTGTTAGGGTTTGATCGAGATCAAGGTTTGTTTCTTTAATGCAGATCTTGATTCCCTTCAATGTTCTTTGATGTCCTGCTAGAAACTTGATCCTTTAAATGTCTCTTTTCTGCCCTTCCTTTGACTGTAACCATAGCTCTTATACCATGTTGAAGAATCTAGGGCATGGAGTTAATGAGATTCTTCTTAGCATGATAATTATTTGTGAGGTATTTAACATTTATCTTATTAGCATATTCTTTAATGTTATTGTGTCTTCTTTAATTCATCAAATAGCTACCACAACAAAAGAGACAAGAACAAAAAATGTTGGATTTCTGCTAGGGCTGAAACCTCTCCGTCTTGGAGAGGAAAACCTGCACAAAATTCTTCTTATAGAGATTCCAATTGACGAATACCAAGACCATGACCCTTGACATACTATGCCACTCCAAGACCAAGACACCAATCCTCTTCTTCGTTGTTGTTGAGATCATCATCATCACTGTTGCTTCATCGAGGTCATCATCACTGCATTTTCACTGAGATATTCATTATGATAACGAGATCATTACTGCACCTCCATTGTCGCATACTTACTGAGATCTTCACAGTTTCTTTATTGAGATCATCTCTGCATTCTGTAACTATGTTTTCATTGAGATCATGACTTCATTCAAACTGTGCCAATGTGTGTTACTGTGAGATTTGTTTATCACAATTACATCAAGATGGGATCATTGAGATTCATTGTGATTGTGCTCAATTATGACTGCGTTCAAAATGTCGAGACAGAGTATGTGTCTATTTGATCACTGAAATCTTCTCATTACAGCTATCTCGAGACTTTGACTGAGATGCCATGTAAACTTTCTTTACAAGTGTGTTGGGATTGTATCTCTCCATCACAGGTATGCCGAGACTATATTACACAGTAACTGCGTGTTGTATGACTACGTTGAACACTGTGATCATCAGGAGGCCAAGACAGAGACTATCTTCCTCTTCGCAAGTACGCTGACACTGTAATGCTGCTCCTGTGATTATCCACGAAGGTGCAGAGGCAACCGAGTTTCCTGTACCTTATCCGTTGTCCTGAAACACTGTAATCTCATCCAAAAATCTCAGACAAGTTCGAGTTCTGCACCTGTGATTTGCGAATACCCTAGCTGGGTATTTATAGTTATGTCTCCATATTTGGCCGACACGAACCATCGAAGTGATGTGTCATCTTATGTGACCCGACATGACTTACATTTAATTCATTTGTTGGTTGATGTGAAGAGGATCGTTCTTGTCATTACTGGAGGGTTGTTAGACACCATTTTATAGACTTGTATACATTACATATATGCTCAAGAAGAGCTCTTTACATAGGTCTTTGACTCTTTGACTTTCCTAGACCTATGGAATGAGAAAGAAACTCATTCTTGTAATTTACAAAAATAATATTTCTTTTTCTTGACAAGTACAAAGATCAAAATTACATTTGTAAATACTGAACCTAGTTACACTTTCTTCAATAGAACCTACCTTGTACACAAAGGTAAATGAATATGGACAGATTTTGATTGTTTGCTTGTATGTTGATGATGCGATTTATACTAGTAATCTTGAATTGGATGAATTTAAAGCAACAATGAAGAAAGAATTTGAAATGACAAATCTTGGTCTTATGAAATATTTCCCTGGCTTAGAAATTGAGCAATATGAGAAGGAAATTTTCATTTGTCAAAATAAGTATGCTAAATATTTGCTAAGAAGATTCAAGATGGAAAATTGCAAACTTGCCCCTACACTAGTTGCAACAGGTACAAAGTGGTAAGGATGATGAAGGATCAAATGTAAATCCAACTCTATTCAAAAGATTGATTGGCAACCTTATGTATCTCACAACTGCAAGACTAGATACTATGCAAGGAGTTAGCTTGATTTCTAGATTTATGGAGTCTCCAAAAGACTCACATTGGATAGCAGGCAAAAGGATTCTGAGATGCATAGCATGAACTACATATTGTGGCATATTGTATGAGAGTACAAAGAAGAAATATTTGGTTACACTGAGAGTGATTTTGCAGGAAGTTTGGATGATAGGAAAAACACTTTTGGTTATGTATTTCATCTTGGTTCAGGTGTGATATCATGGGCATCTAAGAAGCAGTGCATGTGACACTTTCATCAACAAAAGTAGAATATGTAGCAACGACATCAGGAGCATGCTAAGCAGTATGGTTACGAAGAGTTTTGGGTGGACTTTAGCAGAAACAAGGATCAACAACAATCTATTGTGATAACACAGCCATTGCACTATCCAAGCATAATGTATTTCATCAAAAGAGCAAGCATATTGATACAAGATATCATTTCATTATAGAACTTGTGAGCAATTGTAATGTCCCAAATGAAAAAAATTTGGAACAAACCCCTCACATAAAAATTTCATTCACTTAATGTAAGATTGCCATGTAAAACCCAAACCATAAATCCATAAATTGCACAAATATCTCATTAAAAGATCACAACATGAGGAACAATGAGAAATGTAGCAACAAAATCTAGCTTTATTATAAAAATATATGCCAATACAATAGCTGGGAATGGCCCTCCGATATATGTAATAACACTGATACTGGCTTCCAAACTGAAACATGAAATCAATCACTACACTTGTGGATTTTGAATGAATCCACCAAGGGGAGATGGGTGCTCGTCCAATCTCTCTAAATCACTCTAGGGTTTTCGTCCTGGGGCTACCAATGGAGTAGAGGACCGGGTTCTCAACCTCCCATACAAGAAACAATAACAAAAACCAAGATGTCTCCAAAAATCCTCCTCCTCCTCTTTTATAGATTTGATGGATAGATCTCTAAGCCTCTAGAAGCATCTTATTTTATTATTTTATTATTATTCTAGAAGCTCCTCCATTGACTTTATCAAGTGACCCTTTTAATTTTATTTTATTTTACTTGAGTCACTTTTGGCCCATTTCTTCCAATGAATTATTTTTCCTTAATTAAAGTCATTTTTTAACTAAGGAAAATGGGAAATCGCCCACCATACTCTCTTCGGCCACTGGAAGTCACTTCTCAACATCCCATCCTGTAGATATTCTCGTTCGGGTTCTAACGAGCTATTACACTAAGGTGTTCCATCAATTAGTCTCCCCGAAATGCCACCTCGAACATAATTAATTAAGTTAGACTCCATAATAATGCTAATTTTTGAAAGTTGTCGGAATACGACAAAACGAAAGGCAAACTATGGGGATGATAAAATATGCCACGCGAATGCCATTAAATCCCATAAAAACTCCACAAAATTCCATCAGAACCCCTGCTAACAGAAACATGCTCCACTGACCTGGCCATCCCCTGCACTAGAAATCCACCTTGGCTATACTATGGAGAAAAATAAAAATGGGGACATTACAATCCTCTTGTGCCAATATTGCTTGCCCTCAAGCAATCCAAATCTGTGGACCGATCTGGTGGCCCAACGCAACAGAGACCCAATTCCCCCATCCTAGACGAACCATTGGGTGATGCTCTACTCTGGTGTCAACCCACCATGAACAGACCCCTCAATGCCCAGATCCTAGACCAATCTATGACTGAACCTATCATCAACAAATCCTCCTAGATCCCAATGCCACCATTGGCAATCATTGCTCACATCCATTAGCTCAAACTGTGCTCTGTCTTTGGCTATCGCTGCTGCTCCATCAAGCGAATACCAACTCATCACCTCTCTCCAATCCAACCTCGGGCATAGGCCAAGGCCATCCCCACTTTGCTGATGCGGGGCTAGTGCTACTAAAACATTGGTGAACTGTCAGTCCACATCCCACTGCTCACTAAAACATAAAGTAACCCCCTCATCTGAGTACCCCTGCTGTATTATGCCATGAACTAAGGTTGATACTCCATCAAAAGGATACCAATTCATGATCTCCTGCCAATCTAATATATGGACACTTGTGCAAGGGATACGTCTGCTATGCCGATATTGTTCCATGCTCAACTCTTGGGGCTCTACCCGGTCAATCAAAACATGTCTAAGAAATCCTGCCTCTCTGCCACTAATGGGAAAAAGTGGGCACACTGTGCTGCAAGCCTTGTCTATGTGCTCCTGGAGAGGGTTGTTGCCTGAAAATGTTGGAGTTCGGCTGGCTACCACTAAATTTGTTTGCACCTCATCAATGGGTATACCCAAAGATGGATGCACTGCCATCTCCCTCACCTGATAGGAAATTCCACGCTCCTCCAGTCCACCAAACTCCTGCCAAACTGTCTTGTCATACTCCAACATCTCTTGAGGGCAAGTGTCAGCGAATATTGTCACCTTGCCAGCTGTCTGGACATCTGTCTGCTTCTCATCAATGGCTGACCCCAAGGGTGGCTGCCCATACTCCCCCATCACAGGTTCAATATGAACCTCCAACTAGGTCTCCTCAAAGGGCTCATCATGTATACTGTGTGCATCTTCCTCCTCATCCAAGTCATGATCCATCATATGCTGCTCATGCTGACTCATCACTGGTGACACACTATCCTGAATGTCTCCCATAGGGTCCATTGAATGCTCACCATACACAACCGAATATAAATTTGGCCTGGTGTCAACAACTCCACATGACTCGTGCTCCTCAGAGGCATCCTCGAATGAACCGATGGACTCATCCAAAGAAGAATCCTTGCCCTGAGAGTCAGAAGGAATCTCCTCTTGCTCTTCCTCTGCCATCTCCTCGGTGTCGCTCAAGCATGAGTGATCAGGTCCCTTGCAGATGAAGCAAAGTCCCTTCCTCTTCAGCTCATTCCTGCTGCATGATCCCCCAAACCTGAGTAGCTCCTCCCTAGTCAATTATCTCCTGAATAGCTCAATGTTCTACTCAACCAACCTTTCAGCTAGCTCATAAGCAACAAGGGAGACCAACTACTATCTCCTCCAAAAAACAACAATCGAGACTGCAACTCCCGACAAATGGCATCACGATCTCTCATATAGGATGACAAGATGGACTGCATGTGTGCTATGACTATGTCAAGATGATGTTTTCCAATGCTGAAGAAGCATTGGAACGTTTGTAGGATCAAACCATCACACTCTAGATCAAACATCATTTCATAAGTCCTAGTCATAGCCATAACTTCTAAAATCTCAATCTTCTTCCCAAAGGTAGAACTTGCACTGCTGTCCAAGTCCTGAAAAGTATCTACTATAAGCTTGAAAAATCTCCTCATAACATCATCATTGTAAGGAGCTATAGGGGCAGTTAGTCTCATGGTGTTACTGAGACAAGATGCAACTGGAAGTCTAACCCCTTCACAAGGTTCCTCCAAGAACTTGGGTTGTATGAGAGCAAGCATGGCTGGTCTTAGAGCCCAAATGAGTTTCCTCCCTCCTAACTGGTTCACTTCAGAAGTGAGTGCATCCATTTCATCCAGTGTGAAAAGGACTTTCCATGTGACCCTCATGTGTTTCAGATTTGTTCCAAGTGCAAGGATTTTGTGTCCAATCTCCAGCTTCTTCTGCAAATCTCTTGGTTGCTCTTGGTTAAGAATGGCATGGATCTCTTTTGAGAAAGTTCTGCTGGCCAGTTTCGTTTTCTGATCTATATTGCAACCCATGGAAGTGTTGCTTTGCTGGTTCATGAGGTGTTATAAAAACTTCATTGTTCAACAACATATATGGAAATAATTTTAGTGGTAGCTCAGCGACCATCAGTCAGCAATAACATGACAATACAAGGCTACTACAACAACATGTAAAACACTATCGGCAATACATACAGTCCCTCTACCATGACATACTCTAGCAGCCAATTCCCATCACCACTTAGGACATTTATTGCCCATTACTACAACAGTGCTTGACTGAATACATAGCATATAAGCAGAGGATAGTAAAGATAAGTAATCTCGGAACATTCACAAAAACTTATGTGTTATGGGTCATTGATGCATTTTAGCAACAATTTGCGTACGGGATGCTGTAGGTGACCTTTTAGTTTTAAACTTACCTTGTATGAAAATACCAGGCAATTGAAGAATACCAGTGAGCAATATGTAGGCCACTCCACAGAGCAGAGACAAAAGTGATGTAAATGTTGCACGGTTTCAGTACGCACCTTTCCAGCATTAATGTACAGTGGCCAGCAAGCCAATGGCTTCGACCGTCTTCCCTTCGACTAGCGTAGCCTGTTAATATGCTCCAGAGTTCGGTCTACTACAACTTGTATCAATCACTACCATAGAACCCTGGAACTGTTGGTGTACAAGAAACTCAAACCTCTCCAAGATTATGAGCAATATGTAGACCACCGTGAGTAGGGAAAAACGAAATTCAGACCAGACTCTGCACTGTATAAGAGACTTCTTTTTGACAATGCACTTAGAACTTTTCCCATACTCTTCTCTGCCAATTTTGTTCTACAACAATTCGATCATGTACAAGGTATGCATGCAATGTACACACTAATTGCCAACGCACCATCATCACTTTGGCCCAGAATCGGCTATCAAATTCAGAGCGCAACCTCTGATTTGATCTCTGTCTCATCATCTTGAATCCTAGCATGCGACTTGATTGTTGTTCAACGTAGTTAGTAATACACACTGTTTCTTAACCTGTGAATAATCCAACTCACATTAGCTCCATTCGACTATCATAATGTTCTAATACACACGTTCTGTCTAAGACCAAAACTCGCTGGCCTGATCGCTCCATCACATATTCAGCTTCTGTGTTTTTATTCTGCGCAGACAGCCGACCCACGTACTACAGGTCCCAACTTGCCATGAACGTACTGTCTTCTGGTGCTCAGTCAAACTGCGTCTGTGTACTGGTGACAACAACTCTAATTTATGCAACTCGGTCGTTGTTGGCCAATTGCATTGGTCACCCGCACCCTGCGTGATTGACGTGTGCTCAGAGGATTTACTCCCCAGTCGAGCCACTATCCATGTAAACTCAGCAATCTGGACGAACAACGCTGAAACAGTGCTTCATTTCAGTGATTGAACTCAACAAATCGATACCATCTTTAGCTCGAACGCGATTCAGTGTAGAACTCAAGCTACAATTTGACCGATTTGTCTTGCCTGGAAATTCAAATTAATGCCACGATCTCATAACTTGATGGCACAATTATGTTATCCCGCAAATTGGTAGTTTAATGCGTCCAATAAATCACCGAACTGTCGGGGTGCTTTCAACCCAAGTCACGCCCCACGCACAGAACACGTTGACCGCTCTTGACTCAAAATCTTAATACAAATGGCTGAATGTCTTGGAAATATTCATTAATTGCAGATTCTGGCAAACAAAAACGTGGCCCCATGATCCGCTACAATTTGGTCGGATGATCTTTGATGAGACTGTAACTGTTGTCAGAGATACCAGTTTTGTTGCTCTCTTATCTCACGCGGCTGCTCTCGACTTACAAATAGTTCTGGTCTTTGGTAAATAGGAATCCGTCTTTTTAAATGGGCTGCCGGATTGCACCATGGCCAACTTAATTATCGACACACATTCTTCAGCAATTGTTAATCAAAACTCTCCTCCGCCAAGATGATGAATCACAGTTCGATCTCCTGAAAGTGGCCTCCACAGGCAATTCCGTCCCTTAATTATATTGACGCCACCATGGATTACCTTTGGCCGTTGGCGTCCCTCCATAAAAAAAGACATACGGATCTCGAAAATTATTTTGACGGCTCTTTCAAATATTCTTACAATTCAATTTGAATTAATACCAAAATTCAGAAAGTCTGCCCCCACCTTTTAATTAATTATGGGTCCTCTTCACTTAAAATTCTGCCTTCGGCCTTTAGACAAAAAAAATAAAAATGCTCGGGCCCTTTTTGAAATTCGGCTGCTTGAAGATGTGATCCCCTCTTAATAATTTGATGGCCGCGCCCTTCATAGCTTTTCAATTCTTTTCAAATTGTCGGATATTGGAGAGAATTTTATATGGCTGGTAGGGAGATTTCTTCAACAATTTAGCTTAAACTCTCGTTTACAATCTTTCTTTGAACCAGATCTCCGATAAACTCTCGCGCTAACAGAATGTACAACTCTAATACCAAACCCCTCACATAAAAATTTCATTCACTAGATTGCCATGTAAAACCCAAACCATAAATTGCACAAAAATCTTATTAAAAGATCACAACATGAGGAACAATGAGAAATGTAGCAACAAAATCCAGCTTTATTATAGAAATATATGCCAACACAATAGTTAGGAATGGCCCTCCGAGATATGTGATAATATTGATATGACCTCCAAACTGAAACAGGAAATCAATCACTACACCTGTGGATTCTGATGAATCCACCAAGGTGAGATGGGTGCTTGCCCAATCTCTCTAAATCACCCTAGGGTTTTCATCCCGGGGCTACCAATGGAGTAGAGAACCGGGTTCTCAATCTCTCATACAAGAAACAATAACAAAAACCAAGATGTCTCCAAATGCCCTCCTCCTCTTCTTTTATAGCTTTGATGGATAGATCTCCAAGCCTCTAGAAGCATCTTATTTTATTATTTTATTATTATTGTAGAAGCTCCTCCATTGATTTTATCAACTGACCCTTTTAATTTAATTTATTTCACTTCAGTAACTTTTGGCCCATTTCCTCCCGTTAATTATTTTCCTTAATTAAATGACTAATTAAAGTTATTTTTTAACTAAGGAAAATGGTAAATCGCCCACCATACCTCTTCGGCCTCTAGAAGTCACTTCTCAACATCCCATTCTGTAGATCTTCTCGTTCCGGTTCTAATGAGCTATTACATTGAGATGTTCCATCAATTAATCTTCTGGAATGCCACCTCGAGCATAATTAATTAAGTTAGGCTCCATAATAATGTTAATTTTTTAAAGTTGTCAGAATGTGACGAAACAAAAGGCAAACTGTGCGGATGATGAAATATGCCAAGTGAATGCCATCATATTCCATAAAAACTCCTCAAAACTCCATGAGAACCCCTGATGACATAAATCTACTCCACTGACTTGGTCATCCCCTGCCCTGGAAATCCACACTAGCTGTACTATGGAAAAAAATAAAAATGGGGACATTACAGAAATGGAAAAGTCTACTTGAAGCCTTGTATATCAAGTGATCAATTGGCTGATATATTCACTAAGCCTTTAGCAAAAGATGTACTTGAGCTTCATAGGGGAAACTTAGGTGTTGTGAGCCTAGTTGAGACTTAGACCAACAAGCATGTTTGATTTGCCATGAATCATGTCTTAGTTTAGTGGTCGTAATTAAGGGGGAGTGTTAAAGATAGCTAATTACTCCCACATGCAGAGTTGTCTAAATTTAGAGTGTCAGTTAACTGAGTCAAGTTGAATTCAAGTCCAGTGTTATTTTGGGTAAAGTCGAATTTAAGAGTGTGTGTGTGTTGAAGTTATTTTGAGTAAGTCGTTAGTCGAAAAAGTATAAATACCCCTCACCAGGTTCATTGTAATCATCAAGTTTGTGTGATCAATAGAAGAGTCGTAGCTTGTGTTATTGTTTGTGTGAATTTTTTTGCCTTTTCTACTCTGCATTTCCAACAATTCATTGTCCACAGCCCCACTCGACCCCTAGTCTTGATTGCCATCTATCGTTCTCCCTTTGTAATTGTGATTCATATGTTGTAGATAGAACACTTGATCCCACTGGCTCGGCCCTCACTATAGTCTATATGGTTGTCTAGAATAACATCACGATTGGGTGGTACGAACAATACTTTTTTTCTCCTCTGGTTACTTTATTGAGAGGATCTCATTATTATTTTCATTATTACAGGCCTAAAGTTGGAGTTCCATAATAATGCAAAAGATAATATGATTTTTTGTCAAGAGTGATTTAATGAATTGCATTTTAGAATCAGTTTAGAGTCAAATTCAATTTATGCTCATTTCTGATTTCTTTGTGTATCGATGCTCATTTCTTGTTCTTTTTTGTTATATTTCACACACACACACACATATATATATATATAGCCGTGTTGAAGAATCTAGGGCAAGTAAGTGTAGTGTGATTCTTCATTACTTGATAACAATTTGTAAAGTATTTTTACTTTTCCTTATTAGCTTATACTTCTTCTTATTCTTCTTATTAGTGCATATGTGTGTACTTTATAAAACTGCTACCAAAACATGGAAACAAGAACACAAGATGTTGGCTCTTTACCAGGGCCAAAAACTCTCCTCTTGAGAGGAAATCCATTTAGTGAATTTCTCTTATTGAAGCTTCTATTGATGAATGCCAAACCCTAGACCCCTGACAAAGAGATCCTCCAAGCACAAGTCAAGTCTTCACTCCTTTCTGCACCATATACCCCGACACTTCTTCCAACACTTTGTTTCACGGCACTTCTTTCTTCTTTCAACTTGTTAGTAAACCTTGTTGCACTTGCTCTAGAGAAGAGACCTTTGATGAGACCCTTTTCCTATGACCCTTCACCAATCAACTAACTTGGATGACTGGAATGGGAGGGCTGTTATGACAGCAGAGGCAACCTCCTTTTTCCTCGCACGTGTGATTGTATTGGGCCTTAGAACAACCCTCTTACCTTCGCTTTTCCTCCTTGATCCTTCACTTGAGAGAGTGGTCTTGTAGGCTTGGATTGAGCCCTAAACAATGATATATGGTGAGCTGTTAGTGACTGCTGTCATAACTGCAGGCAGCCTTCCTTAACTTCGCACGTGTGGCTGTAGCTGCCCCAGAAATGATCTCCTTAACTTCGGTTCTATATACTTCTTCCTCGCTGCCCTTGAAGACCCTATAGACTTCCCTTTCACTTCCTTTTCTTCACTTGTCTCTTCGCTAATTTCAGAGCTTGAATGAATGTGTTATAGAGGAGTGGACAGCCTCTATATATAGAGGTCTGTCCCTTCTTTTAGGCTGACTTGTCAACTGTATGTAGGCTGACTTGTCAACTGATTGTAGGCCGACTTGAGGACTGCTCTTATGCTTCAGATTTCTTCTTTCAGGGATGTCGTAGCTTGGAGGATGCTTGTGACTTTGCTTGGAGGTATTCTCTTGACCATAATACATATACATACAAGGTATAACATGCCCTTAAGGTCTTCAACTTATTCTTTTGACTATTTGACTCTCCTATAGCACTTTAAATAGTGTTACACCTATTTCAATGAGTAAGAAACTCATTGACATATTATAAAAATAATATTTCTTTTCTTGATTAACTACAAATATCAAAATTACATTTATGAAGACCGAACCTAGTTACATTTCCTTCAACACTCCCTCTTAACTAGGGAGGTATTCATACAACATTACAAGGTGTTTGCCTATTATCAATCTTGAAGAATTCATATAAGAGAAACCAGATTAGCAATCCATCTGTTATAGCATCATATCCATTAGCATTGTCATAGTGCAAGGCCTTGACTAACAGCTTCATCTTTCTACGAGACCATGAGCTACAATTCTAGCAAGACCAATGATTTATAGACACCTTCATCATTGTCTCTCAAGGTACATACCCACCCGGGTGTTCATTGAGTAAGACCACCTAGGACTATTCTTATCTTGGGTTCTCAGCCCTCAAATAATATCGGTCCTCTTGCCTACTCTTATCTTGGATACCCTACACATCCTCAAAGAGTATCAGATGCCAAATGATTACCTAATCCTCTCATTCTTCCTTTCCAAGTGAAGACAAGAATGTTGTGTCTATCTTGTGTCTACATTTCCATTCATGGCCTTCATCTAGACTTACGATTGTTAGTCCTAGTCTAGTGCATGACCCATGAAATGAAAAACACAGTTGTCACTCCTTTATAATCATGGGTGATCCAAAACTCCCTCTCGATCAAGGACCTGTTAGAGCTCCTCTTAACTAGGGACTCTTTCATTCATCAACAACTTCTTCTTTAGGTCACCTTCAGCTGCTTGATCTTCTTCTTTTCTTTGATGTCATGAAATCTTTGTTTGGACTTCTTCTAGGTAGGGCACCATCCATCGATCACTTTCCTCCCTGGTTTGTCATGTCATGCTTCCTTCGTGGAAAGTGGCTTTCTTGTCATTCATTAGGTTTTCTTGTCATCTTCACTACTCCTTTGTCATCTTGTCCATGCTTCAGAATATTGATGCTTCGTTGTACTTGCTTGTTTACATGCTTTGACCTAGTAGCCCATCATGACTTCATCTTGATATTGCTTCAACGTTGCTTTTTCTTTTGTTGAATGGCTTCTTCATCACGACATCTCTATAGAGTAGAATCAATTATCTACACCTTTTATATCTCCAAGGCCTTCATAGGTGTCAAGGGTCCTTTCTTCCTTTATCAGAGTTGTCTTGCCTTCTTTCGGGAGATATCTTCAAAGCATTTTGTCAGATAGTGATTTTCGGCGATCATGGTGTTCTTCACATGCTTGATCTCTTTCTTTATTTGCTTCTTCTCAGCTAGATAGGTCAACCATCTAATGGTTCTCATGAGAGCATTCCTTCATTGCTTGCTTTCTAGACTTGTCAGTGTTTCTTCTTGCTTCTTAGTCAACAATCTTATGCTCCTTATGTGAGCATATTCTTTTGTTGACCTTCATTGCATTGTGGTACATGCCTTCGAGCATGTTTCTGGTGAAAGAGATTCTTTCATGCTTGATCATGTTATAGAACTATCCCATGGTCCAATAATATACAAATGATAACATGGCTAAACTTTGATGCATACATACCTCATCTTGATTCTCCTTTGATCATCTTAGCTTATTTGGTTGTCCTTGGTGTGGCCCTTCTTGCTTCATCTTAGCTTTCTTGCATATTATCCTCTAGAATCCCATGAATGGAATTCCCAATGAGACATCTGCTTTGGTCCATGAACCTTCTTTTGAAGATTCCATCATAGGATCTTAAAGATCCTTGCCTTGCAAATGTTTCCTTTTTTTTTATGATGTAGGTCTTCTAAGATTCTTAAGCATGATCAATTTTCTTTTCATCGTGGATGAGGTCCTATACTAGGTATGCTTCTTCTACATGACTATCTTGAGCTATATTTGCCATGCTCCTATATTCTAGAATACATTTCTATGCATTTTTGTTCTTATCATAATGCTACATCTTCATGAGTATCTAGAACTTCTATGTACATCATGCTTCTAGATTCTAGAGGATGTTTCTAGCCATGCAATTTTATTCTATTCCTACATGTTCCTATACTACTCAAAACTTTGAAAGAAGTCTAGAAGTAAAGAGTTTGACCTAGTCATAGTAGAGATCTGGAGGATCTTCCTTCTTTTGCTTCTTTCCTTCTTCTTTCACTTCTTGAGTTATGTGAGCTTCTTCCCACTTTCTTTTGTTGTTGTTCTCCTTATTAAGCTTAGGACAATTCCTTTTGTAATGTCTGTATTCTTGGCATCCAAAGCATTGGATTTTGGACATGTCTTTGTTGTTTGTTCTTCGTGGACCAAATTTTCCAAATTCACCCTTTCTCTTGGCCATGGTAGCAAATGCTTGTTCCTTTGATCCAACATCTTCTTTTGCCTTAAGTCTAGTTTCCTTTGTTCTGCATAGAAACCACATTTCACTAAGAGTGGTTGCTTCTTTCTTGGCATATATACTTGATGTGAAGTTTCCCCAATCCTCAAGTAGAGCATTGAGTACTACAGTTGTCATCTCTCTGTCAGACATGACTTCCCCAAGTTCTTGAAGTTGATCTCTCATTTCAGAGATTTTCATGAAGTAGGGAGCTATTCCTTCCTTTGTTATCTTCTTTTTCTACAATTCATTCCTTAGAGATATTGCTTCTCCAGTTGTGGATACCGAGAATAGCTCTACTAGCTTATCATAAATTTCTTTCGATGTCTTAAATTTGGAGACAGGGAATGAGAGAGTTTTTGATTGATTCTATCAGAATCCTTTGAGCTCTTGTCTCATATTGTACTTGGCTACGGCTTGAGTTTGTTCCTTAGCAGGGACAATGATATTCCCTTTGACATGTTCTAGGAGTTCATTCTCCTTGAGAAGTAGATCAGTCCTCTTCTTCCATGCTTTTATTACTTTCCTTGCAAAAAGACATTGATGTAAATTCAAAAGGGGACATGTACTTACGTGATAGATTTTGAGATGAAATGGATTTGCTTCCTCCTTGAAGGCTTGATGGCTTGTCTTCCTTAGATTTTGATGTTCTTCAAGTGGACTTGCTTGATGATGAAATTTTCTTGAAGACTTGTAGCTTGATGTGGGTCCTTCTCCAATCTGCTCTTCTTTGTAGGTGCCTTTATGTAAGGTTTTTCTTCTAGCTTTGTAGATCTCCTTGATGAATGATGGATTGTAGACCCTTCTTGTCCTTGAAGTGATTTGAGACTTCTAGGTTTGATGCTTCAACTTTGTAGATGCTTCCCCTTGATGAGTGTTCTTGAGTTTCCCTTTCCTTGATGTGTCACCTACGCTTTGATACCATGTTGAAGAATCTAGGGCAAGTAAGTGTAGTGTGATTCTTCGTTACTTGATAACAATTTTTGGAGTATTTTTACTTTTCCTTATTAGCTTATTTTTCTTCTTCTTATTATTAGTGCATGTGTGTGTACTTCATCAAACTGCTACCAAAACATAAAAACAAGAACACAAGATGTTGGCTCTCTACCAGGGCCAAAAACTCTCTTCTCTTGAGAGGAAAACCCTTTAGTGAATTTCTCTTATTGAAGTATTCTGTTGATCAATGCCAAACCCTAGACCCCTGACAAAGTGTTAATTTTAGGTATGTTCTATGCTTAGAGCAATTTATTTCAATTTTCACACTTAGCTCAGTGTCTTTTCCAAATTAGCAATCACATCAGCATTAAAGTAAACTGCAGATAGAACATAAACATAAATCACAGAAGACAAGCCAAGACAAGATGTGGTGCTAGCCAGGGACAAACCCCAATGTGGGGAACCCTTGATCAATTCTTCTTATATGTTCTTCAATAGTTCAGCAGAGAGAGAGAGATAGTACGTTTACAACGGAAGTCAACACTTTGACTTATCTAGATAAGAGCATAGATCATCTCTAAGAAGATGATACATGAGATCAGTTGAAGACATGCTGCTTCAACTGATTCTCCAAGGTGACTCCACCTATCGTTGTGCTTCATTTCATCATCATACTGCACCTCACCGTGTTGCACCATGCTGCACCCATCATCACTATGTTGCATCTCATCATGCTTCATTAATCATAATTGTACCCATCACTGTACTGCATTATGTGCCATTGTTGCACCATGTTGCCACACTGACCTATGTGTTGGCTACATCTTGCTTGCTTGTTGTCCCTAGCTTACTTGTTGTCCCTAGCATACTTGTTGTCCTTTGCATGCTCGCTGTTGTATGCTAGCTGTCCCTTGCATGTTAGCTGTAACATTGCATGCTTGGTGTATTTGTTGCTAAGTACCATACAATTGTCCCAATGTCAGTTAGTTGTCTGTTGCATGCTGCTCTCCTTCGGAGACAGATGCTCAGGCTGTTCTGGCAGTTTCGGCAATTTCGGTTGTTCCCGGCAATTCCAGCAAATCCGGCAATTCCGGCTATTCCCAGCAATTCTGGCAGTTTCGCAGTTCCGTCTTTTCCCAGCAGTTCCGACTATTCCAGGCAGTTCCGGCTATTCCCGACAGTTCCAGCAATTCCGGCTATTCCCGACAGTTCCGGGCAGTTCCGGCTTTTCCCGACAGCTTCAACAGTTCTGGCTTTTCTCTGCAATTCCGGCAGTTCCGGCTTTTCTCTGCAGTTCCGGCATTTCCTGGCAGTTCCAGCAGTTCCGGCTTTTCCTAGCAGTTCTGACAGTTCTGGCTTTTCCCGGTAGTTTCGGCAGTTCTTGACATTTCCGGTAGTTGCGTTAATTTGGGCTATTCCAGATAGTTCTGGCTTCTGTCCTCTGGATTAGGGCAGCGTTATCCCTTAGGATCTCTCCTCCTACGAAAACCCAAAGAGAAGTAGAAAGGAAGAGATCCCAAGTGTGTTGAAATGATTTGAAGGCCACCTCTATTTATACTAAAACGTTGAGCACAAGTGGAGTTTATTTGGTTGCTGGCCGACCTTGATGAATTGTCCCATAACACAAATAAATTCTTATCTCTATGAATACTTATTGGAATCGGATGATCTTTAAATCAATCCTACACTTCTCGATGAGAGGGATCCAAGAAAAATATCAGTTTCCATTAATAAGATGACCCACATGGAGTTTGGCCCTAGTTGCCAATTTTAACACTCACTTTCAATTAGGGAGAACTCCATCTGCTGATCCATATGTTCGACTGTACTATCTCTGCCATCAGTGCCCTGCAATGCTCTGCTCTGTTGAACTCTGCTTTGCTCTACTCTGCTCTGTTGAACCATGAAGAAAAAGAATTGGTCGAGAATGTCTCATACCATTCTCTACTGACCCGAAGTCAGTTTCATCTGAAGAGAGTGTGTCATATCACTCTTACTGGCCCGAAGTCAGTTTTATTGATCCCAGATCAATATCACAAGAGAGTGTCTCAAACCACTCATGTTGATCCCAGATCAGTTTCATTGATCCCAGATCAATGGAGTTCATCCTAGCATAGGGAGTATGGTAGATACATCAATGCGTCCATCGATAGTACTACTATGTTCCCTAACCCCATTTCCCTGCTCATTGATTAGATGAGAGGTACTTCCCATGAGTCCTAGATTGCATGGGTAGGATGCCTCGACAGGAGAACTAATCATCCTATCCACAGGTGAACGAATCACCCTGCCCCACAGTCGCCACGGGAGAACTAATCATCCTGGTCCACAGGAGAACTAATCATCCTGTTTCATAGTTGCCACGAGAGAACTAATCATCTCGGCCCATAGGAGAACTAATCATCCTGTTCCACAGTTGCCACGAGAGAACTAATCATCCCAGCCCACAGGAGAACTAATCATCATGTTCCACAGTTGCCACGGGAGAACTAATCATCCCGACCCATAGAAGAACTAATCATTCTGTTCCACAGTTGCCACGGGAGAACTAATCATCCTGTTCCACAGTCGCCACAGGAGAACTAATTATCCCAGCCCACAGGAGATCTAATCATCCTGTTCCACAGTTGCCACAGGAGAACTAATCATCCTGGCCCACAGGAGAACTAATCATCCTGTTCCACAGTTGCCACGGGAGAACTAATCATCCTGGCACACAGGAGAACTAATCATCCTGTTCCACAGTTGCCACGGGAGAACTAATCATCCCGGCCCACAGGAGAACTAATCATCCTGTTCCACAGTTTCCACGGGAGAACTAATCATCCCAGCCCACAAGGGAACTAATCATCTTGTTCCACAGTTGCCATGGGGTATCACAGGAGAAGGTTGAACTTGTCATCTTGTACATAGCGCATCACCAGGGGAGGGTGAGTCGCCTTGTGGTTGTATGTTGCTCCAGTAAGTACCCCAAGCCCCCCAGAGCTCCCAGAGGTCAATGCATGCAACATGCAGGACCCTTATAAGAAGAGCTCTCAACAACTCCAAGTCGTTCAGGAAAGTCACAAATTTGACCTTTCCCCGGGGCTTTAACAAAATGTCTGCGACCTGTACATCAGTCTCAATACGATGGAGCCTCCTCGCTCATCAACTTGCCATATCGCAGATAAGGCAGTATCTGATGTCTATCTGCTGGAGCAATCATTGAATACGCGATTCCTCAATAATCGAATCCCCCCTCTGGTTGTCACAGAGAATCGCAGTGGTATTCATCATGTGTACAAACAACTCACTTAAGAGCTTCTGCAACCATGCAACTTCACACAAGATCATACTCGTAGCTATGTATTCAGTCTCGACGGTGCTTATAGCAATCAACTTCTACTTCCTACTCATCCATGATATCGAAGCAGAATCCAAAGAGAACCAGCACTGAGAAGTGCTCTAGTGATCCTCCACACTGCCTACCCAGTTAGCATTCGAATAATCATGCAGTTTCATATTTACGGCAGTGTATCTCAATCCATGAGAGATTGTGCCTCAAAGATATCTCAGAAGATTCTTGGCACCAATCCAGTGAGGCTCAACCAAATATGAGCTCACCATGCTAACTGTAAAACATATATCCGGACGGAAGTTCACTAAGAACATCACCGCGAATGAGTTTATGAAACTCAGAGGCATTTCCCAAATCTGGTCCGACATCACTACCATATAACTTTTGAAATTTAAGATCCTCAAGGTAGTCACAGGCTTGCAGTTTATCATTCCTCATCCGGAATGCAACTCCCTCTTACTTCTGCAAATGAGAGGGTCTGCACCTGTCAGAAATAGGTCATCCTCATAAGGTGCTGGTATGAGAGGTCTATCATCCACATCCTTCAAACAATGGTTTGGATCGGCTTCACTCTTAGTGAATCTCAATTTCATTTGACAACTATCAATCCTCTCATACTATGCCTGGGGTGTTTTGCTTCAAGCCATAGAGGGTTTTCTTCCACCTGTATACATGAGATTCTCGATCATGAATCTCAAACTCCTCGGGTTGTTCCAAACTTGTGGACTTGCTGCATGAGGGGAATGGTCCCCTTATAAGATTTTCCTTCAGTACATCTCAGACATGTATTTTCATGCTCTTTTTGAATTCAAGCATCCTTGCCACCATTTGACTCACAGACCTCCGGTGCTACGTGTCAATGGACATAGTCCCCAGTGGACTTCCTGCAACTTGATACAACCCTGAACTCAAAAACATCTTTGAAAATTATATTTTCAAACACTTACCTTTCCATCGATGAGTGCCACCTCGTAACCTTTGACTTCCATTGCTGAAATGGACACCAAGTTCTTCTTGCGATCAGGTACATAAAAGAGAT